>WSXT02068460.1:0-12393 GCA_011762715.2 Neuroterus valhalla | reverse complement strand
TGCCGCGAAAGATACGAATTTAAGAAAATAGAATTTTAGGTATAATATGGGTCACTTATCCTCCGTTTAGTCCCGTAGAAATATCTCAAATAAAGTTATGAATTGGTATTGAGATCTCTGCACTAAAGTATACAACATTCAAAATGGCAAGCCCAAGATATCAGATCCTTATACAAAAATGCATCGCTTAATCCTCATAAAATCTCTTTCTTCAAAACACCCACCTCTACAGTTGCACTTGATGTTCTTCTGGGTAATGCGTAAACTTGTAACGTGGCTATTTGTGCTTCAAGCATGCGACTCATGCTGCAAAGTTCACACTCTTTTTAATCACCCTTTTTACGTACTTGTGTAACAAATAATTTTTCAGAGGATTTTGCGGTCCCTTGTTCTAAATCTGGTGTCGAAATTATACATTTTAAAAAGGCATAACAAAATAGCAGAAGTTTTTTCACATATCAATCATGGTGAAGATTCCATGATTTTTATTTTATACGAGATTTCTGGAGTCATTGAGGCTTAAAGTCAAAAAGAGGACAAGCATAGAAGAGAATTAGGAAAAAAGAGAAAATATGAGGAGAGGAAAGTAGAAGAGGATAACAAGGGAAAAAAGAAATAAAGAGAAGGAGACAAGTAGTGAATAAAAGAAGAAGAGCAGAGAGAGTTGAGGAAAAAAGAAAGTAAAGGATTAAAAAATAAGTGAAGAAGAGGGGAGAAGAAGGGGAGAAAACAAAAATATAAGAAGGGAAGGAAAGACGAATGAAAGAAAAAGGACAAAGAAGAGAAGGAGGGAGTAAAGACATAAAGAGAGTTGGGAGAAGAAAAGAAAGAAGGAAGGATAGAAGATCGGAAGGAGAAAGAGAAAGTTTAGAGGTTAAGAGAAGAAGAGGAGAAAACGAGACTATGAGAGAAGGAGAGGATAAAAAAAGAAGAAAAGAGTGATGGCAAAAAGAAGAGTTTGGAACGAAGGGAATAGGAGAGGAAGAAATGTGTGAGAGAGAAGTAAAGAAAGGAAACGATAGGAAGAGAAAGAAGGATTCAAGAGAAGAAGGAAGTGGACGGAAGTTAAGAGGGTAGGTGAGTTGGACAGAGAATATAAGGAGGAAGAAAGAGAAGGATAAAGTTGGGAGAGAAAGAGTGTGAGAAGCAGAAGAGAAGACAAGAAGGAGGGAGTCGGAGGGAAGGGAGGGTAAGGTCAAGAAGAGAAGAAGAGATTATGAGAATAAAGAGAAAAAGAAAAGAAGAAACAAAGAAAAGGAGAATTGCAGAACGAGATTGGGAGATAGAAGAAAAGAAGAGAGTTAGAAGAAGAGAGGAAGAAGAGCAGAAGAGCAGAGGAGAAGGAAAGAAAAGAGGAGAGGAGTAACATCGTAGAGCGGAGAAGAGAAGGCGAAGAGAACAGAAAAATGGGAAAAGTGGAAAAGGTAAGAACTGTAAAAGAGCGTTAACAGATAAAGGGAAACGGGAAGGATAAAAGAAGAAATGAAGGAGAGGAAAGAAGTATTGAAGAACGAAAGGAAAAAAGAAGAGATTAGGAAAAAGAAAAGAGAAATAAAGAAGAGAGTTGAAAAAAGAAAAATAGAGGAGAAGAGAAGAACAGAGTAATTGGAAAAAGAGGAGGAACAGAGGAAAGCACAAGGACGAAAAGAGTTGAGTGTGGAGAGAAAAGGAGCAGAAAGGAGCAAAAGGGAGAAGAAGAGGAGAAGATGAGATGGAAACAGAAGTTTTAGGAGGAGAAAAGGGTAGAAGAGATATAAGAGAAAGAGAAAGTCTGGATAGGGAGAGAGTCAGGTGAAGAAGAGGAGAAGGGAATAAGAAAGGAAAAGAAGGAGAGAAGTTAGCAAAAAAGGGGAGAATGAAAAAAGAGGATTAGTCAAGGAGAGAAGGAGGGGGGTCACGAAATAAGAGAAAAACGTAAGAAGAGAACAAGAGAAGAAGGAAATGAGAAAGAAGAAAGCTAAGAGAGAAAAAGAGTAATAAGGAGGAAAGAAGAAGAGGAGAAGAAAAGAAGAGAGTTCAGCGAAGAAAAGACGAATAAATAAGAGAAGAAATTCGACTATTCTGATGAAGAATTATAATTTTTTAACTTCTCAGAATATTACAAAATTGACTATATGTACGTTAAGAAAAATAAATTCATTATCTGTAAATCTTTCAAAATAAATTAATATTGATTGAATTAATACACGTTGGATTGAAACGATTTGATATAAAGAAGTTAAAAATAAAAGAACAGAGACGCGCGCCTTGGCGCGCATTACTCTCCTAGTATTAATTAAAACTATTGCACCATGGCAAGCTCTCAGTTGCGTTTTGACAATTCTGGTCAACTGTGATATACTAAGATTCCTGACCCCCCCCCCCCTTCCCCCCACTCTCAGGACACCAAACTCCTATCCCCACTCTGGCGCACTTCGGTCGCGTGTGAGGCCTGAGTTGAAACGATTCCCACGCATTTGACACACCAAAGGATTAACACCATCCTTGTACTTCTATATGCACACCTATATGAGTACATGTGCGTTCACTTATCAATGAATATAAATATCAATTTTACGTGCAAACATAAACGAATACTACTGTAGATATCCTGTGCGCAAATGTAAACAAATGCAATGATTTCATGCACGTGACGTATAATTTATTCATACAAAGATATTCGAGATAAAACATTTTATCGTCTTCTGTTTATAGAAAAAATAGTGGAAAGTGCGCATTTATTTTCTCTGTTCTTCAATAATTCAATTTTCCTTAGTTTGTCGGTTATTTTTTTAGGAATAGAAAGAAATGTTTGAAGTAGCTCAAACTTCTAAATGTTTTAATGTCACCATAATTTTTAGAAATTTTAAATATAAAAAAGAATATATAGTTATCTTTGAGAAACATATTCAAATATATGATTCAAATTTCACTGGCTTTTAAATTCAGATTATTTTCGATTATTATTGTCAAACCTCGGAAGCTCTATAAAAAATAAAATCAGTTCAAATTGGAATTTTTATAATGTAAATAAGAGCGAAATACTTTTTTTTCTAATCATCCAAACTACGGCTTATCAATTAAATTATTCCAGGTTTTTGGATTTTTTTATGCTAACATTTTTTTATTTGAATGTTTGGTTCACGAATTTCACACGTGTTAATAAATAATGTTCAATTAAAAACAGAAAGTTCCTGATCTAATGAAAAACAAACATGAAAACGCGTCAGCAAAAACACAAATATTTGCGAGAAACCAACAAACAAACAATGGGTTGAAATCCGAACGTATTTATAGGTGTGGCATTCAACAATTGGTATATGTATAGGGGATTCCAGATTCTAGATTAGGATTTTGAATGAATGGTTTTGTGAAAAATTTTGAACGTGACTTCTCAAATGCCGACCGGGATCATCACGAATTATTTCACATGCTTAAAATGTTTTATGTATATATTGACACTGCAGCCTTAATAATTTATAATGAAATGTCTTGTGTGCAAATTGTAACTAAATCTTCTAATACATTCAGTATTTTCTGATGCTCCGAGATAAACAGGGTGGTAAGCGGAAACGAATTTCGAGTTTCCCTGACTTTTACCTGGCATTTTTAAGACCAGAAGATCAAATTCTCTCACTACTTTTTTCTTCCTTATCTGAGTCTATGAAGTATCTTATCATTGTGATAAAATTCGTAAAACTAATAAGTAATTTTTTAACATCGAGTTCATACCTTTCCGTTATTTACAACAACATTAGTTTTTTTGTACGTCATGCCAGTTTTGACAATCATCATATACTTTTTAATATTCCTTAACTTTTACAAAAATTCCTCCTTTTCCTTAACTTTGACAGATTTGTCAAATTCCCTGACTTGTCCCAGTTTTCCCGGTAGCTTATTGTCACCCGGAATAAATGTACCAAAATAACCAAAAAATTTGATTACATCAATGAAGTATTTTGTGCACAGTTTTTTTTCATCTGGAGAGATTCTCCTCGATTCAAAAAATGTCGCCTATGGGTTTCCTTAATGCAATTTCAATTATCTAAACTTATAACTAATTGTAATTGATGAACTACATTAAAATTTTACTAATCTTTGAACAGTACATGATTATGTGTAAAATCTATTAATAATAATGTTCTTAGTTCTCGTGAACAAACATTGAAATAATAAAAGAAAGAAA
This sequence comes from Neuroterus valhalla, assembly GCA_011762715.2. Taxonomy (NCBI): domain Eukaryota; kingdom Metazoa; phylum Arthropoda; class Insecta; order Hymenoptera; family Cynipidae; genus Neuroterus; species Neuroterus valhalla. The sequence goes on along the minus strand of WSXT02068460.1, from coordinate 8,228 downwards.
TATTTTTAATAAAAATAACTTGTAAAAAGTCAAAGGATTGAAAATAAAAGAGTTTTTTGTTCTTCTCTTCATATTTTGTCTTCAAGCAAATTTTACACCGAAGTTACACTGCACCTTCAATTCGATTGATTGAATATTGGTTTAATTTGAAATTATTTCAGGATGAAAACTACTTGATTCTCTAGGATTTTGTTAAAAAATTGTACAATTTATTATATACAGAATATTCTTGATAAAAACTATATTCATAGTGGAATTTTTCAACTACATATAACAGTCTTATTTTCAAATTCTAAATATGCTTGAAATTTATAATATACTATTCTCAATTATTTTCTTCCGCAATATCAATTAGAAATTGTCCAGTACCTGATTATGCTTTTTTTTTATTGTTTAGTTTTTACCATTAAAGAGATTACTTTTGATAACATTTCTAACCGAACATTAAATAATTTTCAACACTTCTTGTTTAGAATTATTATGACATTTGCGAATTTCAACGCTTCCCCCCATTCTCCTCAGAAAAGGGATTAAATTTGGGTAGAACCCCCCCCCCCCCCCTCCCTCTCCGTTGTCGTCATCTGTCTACGTTTTGAGGCCCTCTGATCGGGAAACAGATTTTTACTATTATTTATGTCTGTCTTTATGCATATATGCATGTCTGTCTGTATATGCACGATAACTTTTGAGAAAAAAAACTGAACTATTTGATTGGCCTTTGGTACTCTCTTTCAGTTTGAGAAACTGAAGATCAAGTTCGTTAGCTGAATGTTTGGGATAAACATGCAAAAAGTTGCATTTTGAATATTTTAGAGACCATTTCTTTCCAGACTTAGAAATATTAGGTACGGCTCTCCGTGGTTCTTGATGAGTGGAACAATTTATCTTAATGATTTTTTTGAGAAATATAAAAGAACAAAAATTGTCCATGTAGTTTTTGTTTTATTCATAAAAACAACATTAAAATGAAACGAATTCAATTTTGGTACAAATGATACAAGCTGAACAAAAAACAATTTACCCAAGTTTTACACCAAGAAAAAAGCTATAAGTGGTTTATCAATCTTCTATTAATAGGATACGTAGTTTTAATTTCAATCTAGGAAAAATAGCTTGGAGGATAAAATTTTTCGAATATTTGTTTATACTATCTCCCTGTTACGGGTTTGAGAGTCTCGGCGTAACCGTCTCTCTATTCCTTTGCACACCTCACCACTAACTCAGGGGTGAGGGGGGCCTACAGTTTAAGGTGGGTTCCGAACCACCAAGAGCAACAGCTACTTAATACTTAGAGAACTTAAAGAACTGTAGAGGTACTGCGCTCACGACTCTCCGTGGCCCGCCGAAGCTCTTCCAGAGAACGAGAAGGGAATCGAACCCACAATCAGACAGCGTGGGTCCAAAGCGCATGCCTTAGCCCCCCAGACTAACTGACGACTGGAAAATAAAATAATTAAATTTTTCATATAATGACGCAAGGTAAGACAAAAATTGATAGACAAAAGCTGTAAACCTGAGAATGATCTACAAGTTTGAAATCAATCATTTTTGGATGGGACGCGTAGTTTCTGTTTTAATCGTGAAAAATAACGTACGTATATTATAGGTATTTTTGAAATTTCAAAATGAAATAACAATAAGTCAATATAATGGAGGTTCTAAGTACATATTTTCGACTTGTGCTTCAAAATAACAGAAATTCGTTATTTGTCAAATTCAATATATGTGAAGATCAAGCTCGTTCAATAAATGTTTATGCATTCTAAATTAAATTTACAAAAAATATATGTATATACACGAGGGTGGTCCAAAAATGATTTAGAAAATTTGTTTTTTTTCGAATTTTTATACAAAACGCCCGGAAATCCGTTCGAATCCACCAAAAAATAAATACCTTTTAAAAAATAATTTAAAAAAATATTTAGAGGTGGCGCAAGCCCCATGAAGTTTAACACGTATCTTGCATAAGGAAAACAGACGTTTTTGTTGATTTTATTCAGAATTCTCATATTTTCGAGTTATTGATGCTAATTATGATTTTTTGCGGTTTTTAACGCACATTGTTTCAAATACATGAAATACTACTTTATACTGATAATTAGATGTTTATTTAAATTGTTTAACCAATTGATTATTGTTTTTAGCAACTTTCTCTTAGAAAAGGGTTAGAAACTCAAGGTTTTTTCTGAATGCTTCAACTCATTTTCAACGTTTAATTCAGAGCGAGTTAATAATCAATTAGAGTAAACAAAATTAATTTTTTAAACAATTTGTTATTAATTATAACAATATTCTGTTAGAATAATGTTAATAAATTGCGGTTTTTTAGGAAATTTTCATTAAATTATTTTTGTTCTTTTCCCAATGTTAGAAAAAAATTAATTAGAACAAAAAAGCTAAATCCATTCAGTGAAATTTGAATTTCCAGTTATTTACTAAAATTATGGATCTCCAACGCAAAAATGGATTTTTTAAGAAAGTAGTTGAAATTTGAAACAAAGAGTTGAATTTAGACCTAAAAATATAAATTTTCAATCAAAGATATGATGGTTGATATTTCCACAGAAAATTTTTTTTATTTTAGATAAAAACCTTCCGATTTAACCAACAATTAAATCAAATAAATGTAATTAAATCTAATTGAATTTCATTCAAATTCTATTCAGTAAAAAGTTAAGGGGGAACGCCACTGTGGCGGGTTTGAAAATAGCCGATTTTTGTAAGTTTTTTTTTGGTAAGAATGGATGATTATTTGAGGATCGGTCAAGAAGTAATTTATTGAGTATGTATTCAACTATGTTGACGTAAATTTTCATTTAAAAATATTAGAATTTCACAAAGTTACCCAAATAATCGTAACGACGCGAAAAAAAAAATTACGTCACCTGGTGGTAGCGATAAAGCAATGAATTATTCTCCGAAATCAAAAAACCAAAAATATTATTAATCTGCATGATATTGGCTATCATCGCACGTAGCCGTTTATTCAAAATAATTTTTTTCACAAAATGGTGTCGATTTGAATTTTTTTGTGTGCTTTTGACATCTTATTTTATTTTCGAAACGTCTCAAAAAATAGTAATTTTCGGAAATTTGAAAATCGGCTGCGTACAACGATAGTCACTATCATGCAGAATTATAATATTTTTGGTTTTTTGATATCAGATAATAAATTCATGGCTGTATCGCTGTCACCAGATGACGTCATTTTTTTCATGTCGTTACAATTATTTGAATAACTTTGTGAATTTCCAATATTTTTCGAGAAAAATTTACATTACCATAGTTGAATACGTACCTAATAAATTGCTATTCATCCGATCCTCAAACGATCATCCCTTCTTACAAAAAACAAAAAAATCCCAAAAATCGGCTATTTTTAGACCCGTCACAGTGGCGTTCCCCCTTGAGCATTTCAGAAAAAACTACAACTTTCTAGCATTCATCTAAGAGAAAATGGTTATAAACAATAACAAATTGTTCAAATGAGCATGTTTGTTAACTCGTATTAATTATTACCTCACTAAGTGAAAAGTGTACGAAAAGCTTAAGAGTTTAGAAAAAACCGCAACTTTTTAGTATAATCGAAGAGGAGAAAGCCATAAACAATAATGATTTGTTCAAACAATTATTTTTGGTAAATTAAATTGAATATTAACTCACTTGAAGTGAGAAGTGGGCAAAAAGTTAAAAATTCCAGGAGAAACCGCAAGCTTCTATCATTAAGCAAAGAAAATATTACTAGCAGTAATAATTAATTGTTAAAACGATTTTTTTTTTCAACATGAATTAATTATTACTTTAATCTAATTGAAAAGTGATAAGAAGTTAGAAATTTCAGGAAAAAACCGCAACTATTTAGTATTAATCTAGAAGAAGATAGCTATAAACATTCACAATTTGTTTAAACAATTATTTTTGCGAAATTATAGTAAATAATTACTTACTCCAAGTGAAAATTGGCCAAACAAATGAAAATTTACAGAAAAAAATGCAACTTTGTAGCATTATATTAAGAGAATATTGTTATAATTAATAAGAGATTGTTTAAACAATTATTTTTGTTACCTTTAATCAATTATTACCTCCTTCTATCTAGAACGTTAAAATAAGTTTAAAAATTCAGAAAAAACCTTGACCTTCTAACCCTTTTCTAAGAGAAAGGTGCTAAAAACAATTAATACATTGTTTAAACAATTTAAACAAACATCTTATTATCAGTAAAAAGTAGTATTTTATGTATTTGAAACAATCTGCGTTAAAAAACCTACAAAGTTCATAATCAGCGCCAAAAACTCGAAAAACCCATTTTTTCACCTATGGGGTTTTTTGGGACCCTATAAAATAGACATTTACAAAAACGTCTTTTTTTCTTATGGAAAATACGTGTTAAACTTCATGGATCTTGAGCCACCTCCAAGTATGATTCTTTTCAAAAAGAAAATGCATCTATTTTTTTGTGGATTTGAACAAATTTCCGGGCGTTTTGCATAAAATTTCGGAAAAAAAATGTTCTGGACCATCCTAATATGCACTCTTTTTCAATTGATTTGGAATACTTTTTTTAGATTTTGAATTTGAACGCAACGATTTGGACTGATCCATTTTATGTATACTCCAACTTTATTACTTTTTAATACAACAAAATCTTCTTATTCTCATTTCAAATTGATTAGATTATATATCTAAATCCTACTGAAGTAGTTATTCTAAAAGAGCCAATGATAATATTCGTGAAAATGATCTTTTTTCTTTTAGTTCAACAAAAATGCAATCATTGAATCTGAAATTCTGTATGCCGAAGGAGTATTAATCGAAATCGGTAACTTGATCGCTCGTTACACAAACGCGAGTTAATTAAACGAGCGGACGTTCGCCCTGGACCTTCTTTGAAGTTTAATCTCTAATGGAACAGCCATTGCAATTAGGTGAGGCTTATTTTGTTTGAATGCGAACACTTCGCGTATACCAGGGTTACAATGTTTGAACGCACCCAAGCCACGTGATCGGCACGCGGCTATCATTACCTCTTCGGCATCACCATTGGCAATTGTTTCCCCTTAAAAATGATTAGAAGTGCACTGGCTACAATAAAGAATCTGGCACAAGTGCCAAATTAATATTAACCCAAGTAACAATATTTCAGGCTCGATGTTTCTCCTTATGAATTCGATGACAATATACTTACATTTTCCAAGAGTAGAGAAAAATTTCAATATTACATTTATTTTCACCCCATCAAAATAAATAATCCAAATTGTGACCTGGAAAATAATTCTCGATAAGCAAAATAAACGTAAAAGAATATATTTTTTGAAAAGAAAGAAGCAAGAATATTTGTTGAATATGAACCTTTTCTAGATGCAATTTCAGTCACTATTGTACCGAACATTATCAATAAGCGCCACGTGGCATGTAGATTCAATTACTTATTGCGAAGTAGACATATAGCAAATTAAAAAATAGTAAGGAGATACGCCTCTCTATATCATCACCAACACAGACATAAGTTGTGGGGAAACGAGAAATTTTATCATTATTATTGTTAATAATAGTTGAGTTTAAATTGAATCCTCATTTTATGCACCAGAGATAAAAATTTTATGAAACAATGCGCGATTGAAAGTATCTCGGAAAGAAGCAGACCGATTTTTCAATAAACCTCTAGATTTTTTAGTTAATATATTCGCTGGTCGAGCTTACTAGAGTATCGATTAATAATATTAAAAATAATTCATAACTTGTATATGAATATATTCTTTATTATCCTACATGGAAAGAAACGAAACCACGTTTTGCGAAGACAATTAGTTATGCGTAAATTCGTGGTGATTGAGTAAGCTTGTAAATGCATGCATAGAAAAAATGCACATATACAGAGAAATTCAAGCTGTTATGACAATTATGAGTTTTCCGTGGCTATATAAACCGGCACGTGCCAAGGGGTAAGTTCGACGCGTGGCGTCGCGTGAGAACGGCGTCGCTCACACGCGTACACGCGGATGCACAAGCACACGCGTGCATCGATTTTGCTCCTCACTCGTTACACAGGTCGATTCATTCAGTTCCCGATAATTCTCTAGCGATTTTACAAAAAAGAGACCATTGTCAAAATTAGACTGGATATAAAAGATCACACTTAAAAAATAACCAATTTCGGATGCTTATTGAAATGAAAGAAAGTTCAAATTTGAACTTTAACAATGTCAATAAGCGTGAAAAGTATATGTATATGTGTGTTTTCCGAAGAATGAATAAAATTTTGGTACATCAACTGAATACAAATTCTGTGCATTTCGAATACTCTAGAGCTCTGAGACACCAATACTTACTTAAAACTAATCCAGGCTGTTTGGGAAAATTTAGGAAGTCTGTTCCTCATAATGAATGATCCGTCACCTGAATCATCAACAGAATTATATGTCGTCAAAAACCATTGCTCTACACACAATGACGAAAAACTTTAGTGCATAAAATTGTACACTTTTTTCTATAAAAAGAAGTATCTTTAGTAGTAGTGGATCCAAAATTTGGTCAAGGGCAGGTAGTGCATTTCTGTGTATATGTATACCCCCAAAAAAACTTTCCAAAAGGAAATTTGGGAAGGTGAGAGAAATTTCGTAATACTGTAATCCAAAAAAGACCGAGATCCGTCGCGTACACTTAGTTCAGAATTATCTTCAAAGGTATGTCGGAAGATATTGATGTTTTCATAAATGATAAAAAGGAGACAACATTAAATGAATAATATTTGAACTAATTTTCTTCGTGAACTGGATTGACTTTACTACCGTTGATCTTTGACGTTGAAAATTATTCGCATACTTTGTTAGAAAGAATACAACTTTTATCTCTCTTCTCTAGTTACAATTGACACAGGCATATCAAGTCTCTCATCTGCCCGGTTTCCATAAAAGTTACCAATTTAACGATAAATCATTAATAAGAATAAAATATAGGAAAATAAAATGATAGGAAAGGGGTGGAGCTTCCAAAATTAAAAAAATATGTATTGATGGTAAGACTGTAAAAGATTGAAAAAAATTAATAAAAGTTATGAAAACCGGACAGATGAGAGACTTGATATGCTTGTGTCAATTGTAACTAGAGAAGAAAGATAAAAGTTGTATTCTTTCTAACAAAGTATGCGAATAATTTTCAAAGATCAACGGCATTGAATTCAATCCAGTTAACGAAGAAGAATAGTTCAAATATTATTTATTTAATGTTGTCTCCTTTTTATGATTTATGAAAATATCAATATCTTCCGACTTACCTTTGCAGATAATTCTTAACAAAGTGTACGTGACGGACCTGGGTCCTTTTTGGATCACAGTATTACGAAATTTCTCTCACCTTCCGAAATTTCCGTTTGGAAAGTTTTTTTGGGGGATCTGAATATTTTTTGGAACACTTACAAAATTCTATGCCTGCACGATGAATGAATAACCCTCTGGCTAGTGGTATCACTGTTAGTTCTATTACATCGATTTGTCGATTATCATTTTAAAGAAATGGCTATAATATGACATGTGTTGTTTTTGTCATATGTCCACGTTTTGAGACCCCCTGGAACCGAAGAACAGATTTTTACGAATGTGTATGTATGTATGTATGTATGTATGTATGTATGTATTTATGTATGTATGTATGTATGCATGCATGCATGCGTGTATGTATGTATGTATTTATGTGAGCACGATAGCTTTTGAAAAAAAATCTATTCGACTGGCTGTAACAAAAGAGAATCTTCGAACATCAAATACGCAGCCCACATTCTACTTTTTAATTTCAAAAGCTCTGTACACAATTGTAGGCAAGTAAAAAGACCGAGAGCGGAGCGCGAGGTTCATTTATTAACGAGCGCGGAGCGCGAAATCCGAAGACAATACTGACCAATTTTGTTTTTTGTAAAATCATTTAGAGTAACTTTTTTTTATCAATATTGTGCGATTTATCAAAATACCCTTATTTTATTTGTGTTTTTCTTCAATTTTTTTCTGCAATCTGTCAAAATTTTTGATTATTCAACAAAAACGTTGGAAAAAATCTCGAGCGACTTCATTGAAAAGTTGATCCGCCGGCGGCCGGCTGGAGGCCGAAAAAATCCGAGAATCAAAAAAGGGAAGGAATCATGAAGGGGAATTAGAGCGAGAAACGCGACTCGTTTTCAAGCGAGACGCAAGATATCGGAGCGCGTGGTGGGAGACGGGGAGAGAGGCACACAA
>WSXT02068449.1:0-12393 GCA_011762715.2 Neuroterus valhalla | reverse complement strand
ATGGAACTATTCTGAACAAACGGCTATACAAGGGTCGCCACTTTACTGATAGTTGGCATTTCTAATGAATTGTTACTCTCTATTCCTCTAAGACATTGACATGTGGACATGAAAAGGGAAATTTTGAATGCAAAGTGTGAAGTTGCGTATCCACTCGGCCTAAATTACTTATTGTCGTAAAAAAATATCGAATTGTTTCTAATATGCTAAATAACTAGCAAGGAGCTTCTTCATATGAAGAAGTAGAATAATTTACTTGAAACAATAGAAAAGTTTCAATCGTATGACTAATCCTTTCATTTCAAACAGGTGTTATCTGAATCATTAAACCGTTCATTCCCCACTTTGATGAAGCAAGGTAAAAAAGATTGGGTGTAAGATAAAATTTTGTTATAACATGAAATGTAAACAATTTTAGTGAAGGTGACGCGAGGTAGCTTATTTATGAGTTTCAAAATTTTATAGCCTTGTTATTGTTCCAGTAAAGTCAAGAATATTAGACAATTAGGTTATTCTATTGACATTATATACATACACGATTTTAATTCCCAAATCATGTTTTTATTACTAAGTTCAAATTGAAAAATTACGAATTTACGGAAATGAATAAAATGGCGCTTTTATTCTGAAAAGGAACGAAAAATTCTCTCAAATATATTGAAACGATATAATGCAAAGAAAAAATATATGAAGAGATTCCTACACGACGTATGGTCAACTCCATAATATTTTCAACCGAAAAAATGTTTTGTAATAACGTACGGGACACGTCAAATAAAAAACGCGAAAGAAACGTGATCGTGTTTGAAACACAGAATAAAGTGTTTGTCGCTTCCCTACAATCAAGCCGCTTAGTCAAGGCTTACGGAACATTTCGAAGAAACTTATCAAGGAAAATAATTCATGGAAAATAAATTTTGAAATATTTCCAATAGTTTCTGAAACCTTCAAATATTGTACGTTCGATTCGCTTCTTAAAACATACTGTTGAACATAAATCCTATTAAAGTGTCCAAAACTGCCTTCAATACCCCATGCCTTATCAAACAAACAGCTCCTTCTCAGAAAAAGGATAGTTTAGAGGTTGAAAGACAGAAAATATACGAAGCATGTTATGATGAAATGAGAGAAGGATGTACACATCTATTCTTTTCAAATCATTTGATTCCAGCAAATTATTTTCTGTAGACCTATTAGTTTTGTATATTTGTTTCCATTTTTATACGCGATACAGAAAAATATAAGGGAGATGATTTAGATTCTTGTTTTTACACTCATCGTACTGTTTAATTATTCTGAAGGTTTCAAGGCAAATAAAAACAGCAGATATGGAAAACTTTCGAAATTTGACACCAATAATCATCTTTTTCCTTCCACTCCATTTATTCCAGAGAATAAACGGAGCGTATCATTGAGTATAGGGCATGGAGCTCAGTATAAATAGTAGTTATCAGTTGAGCCACTCTACAATCGCAATCGCTCAAGAGTCAGGTTACTCCTTGATTTATCTATTAGATTAATTTTTCTTATGGAAAATGAAGCTTCAAGTTGCAGCCCTTTTTTGCACGATCGTGAGGCTCACTCTCTTCAATCGTAAGTGTAATACACTATTATAACGAGGTTATGAATCGCCAAAAATCTCCAACGTAGTTTATGAACAGCCTCATACTTGTATAGAACAACTATATAGATGTCTACTTTTTCACAAAATCAGGCGCAGGTGGGCATATAGATTATCCAGTAACTCCAGGAACGATTGTTGTAACAATGGAAGATGGAGCTTCTTATCACGGTGTCCTCCAACCAATCAAATTTGGAGAAACACCCCAATGGGTAGAACCTGGTGGGGTGCTCCCCAGGGATTTTACCTTCTTTATAAAAACCGTGGACTCCTATTATGAATCAACTCTCGCCGAATACGTGCCAAAACAAAATCATGATCTTCGAATTCAGAAGCCAAAAGAAGCGTTAATATGTAAAAAGCGTACAAAAATAATATTCCAGGCATTCGAGAACCCTGATGCAATCGAGGGTAATACTGCGATTTCATCAGGACATATTGTGAGCCATTTACAACAGGATCCTAACATGTTTCTAGCAAAGCCAGGACCAACTAGTACAGTCCTTTATCGTGCATTTTCAAAACATATAATTGCGTATCAAGGTAAGTAGCAAATATGGATGGACTAATATATGAGCTCGAATGTGTTTCGTAACCTCTTCTCCCTTACAAAAATTGGCATTTTTTTGGATTGTAAGTAAATTAGGAAAGTTATGTATGAAAAAATTATCCAAATTACTATATTATTGTCATAGTGCTACATGTAAGGCATGAGCTTTGGACCCACGTCGTCTGGTTGCGGGTTTGATTCCCGTCTCGCACCCTGGAGAGGTTATGTAAAGGAGAGAGAGTGTGTCATGTGAAGACTCAAACCCGTAAAAGGGAGAGAGTATAAACAAATATTCCAAATTATTATTTTCCATTCGTATGAGGATTCTCCTTTGCTAATTTATTGGGATTTGATCTTAAACCTGTAAATCGAAAATATCCATTACCTTAACGTGCTTTCAAAAATACATTTAATGAGTATCACTAATCCATAAACAATAATGGAGGCAAACCTTATGAAAACAGAAGACTTCCGTTAGGCTGAACTCCCGGTTAGCTGAACTTCTATTTACCTGAACGCTTTCACGATCGTTCAGCTGAACTTGAGCGGCTCCCTCTACCCCCACTACTCTCGAGTAGACACGGCAACTGACGGTAGCAACCAATTAGAAGTCACCTCTAAAAACACCCATGCGGAGGTTGTGAATTTCTCCCGAGTGCAGCTAAACAAATGTCTACGTCGCGTAGCGGTTCAGCTAAATGAAAGTCTTATGTATCTTCACCCGGGAAAATATCTTCAATGTTTCTAATTTTATCATTGAAACTCTAAAAACCAGATCATTTATGATCAACGAGTTAGTATCAAACATTTCAATTGTTTTAGCAGAATTTGAACTGTGCATTTATGTATTAAAACTATACTATATTACTAAACCAGTAGGGGTACAGCCTGATTGACTATAGAAATGTACAGTTTTGCAGGAATATTGTAATTTGGAATAAATAAAATGAACAAACATATTTCGTTGTGGAGTCACTTTCTTCATTTTCAGCTTAGACTATAGATTTTCACTAGCAGTTTTCAGCGTAAATTAAGATGCATATCCAATAAGAAAAATAAATTCTGTATCAAACGAAAAGAATATACTGGAGTTGCCGAAAATTTCGTAGTTTGAATCCCACTTCTAATTTTGGTTAACCGATCAACAGAGAATTTTCAACAGTTCACATTAGTTTCTTAATTGAAAACTAGTATTTCGGATTATTCTGAAAAGAACCTGTATCTGAGATAACTTTGATATTACTTCTATTCAAACTCAAAATTTATACTGTTTCATTCTTTTTTTTTCTTTGATTATTTTATTTAAAAGTCTTATGCACTACCGTCGAGTTGAACAATAATATTTGCACGAGCACTATGAAGAACTACTCGTGACTTTAAACTACGATAGTCATTTCGGTTAATGAAAGAGACAAAGATTAAAGAATAAGAATAGTAGAGAAGCTCATAAAATCTTGCACCTAATGAGCCTTAGTAGAAATATTTTCAATTTTTTGTAGAGGATGTAGCACGTGAGAGCTGAGGGAAAACATTGAGTATTGTAAGACGCGCGACAGATGTGAATACGAGGTGCCAAATTTTTTATTAGGACAATAGTGCAATGCTAGTTTCTTCGCAGAATCGATAGATCTATCTTCTTTATAAGTGTATGTATGTGTATGAGAAAGGGGAAAAGTTGTCCTAAACGTACGCATGAGAGTAGAAGCGCGGCAGCCGAGCTATAAGAAAGCTGTAGGTGGTGGAGGCTGCCGCCTTGCGCTCTTTCGTCAGTACGCTGTTAAAATCTGTGCAACAATTCGATAATTCTTTTCATGCATCGCACACGCGCAATAACGTCCCAAGAGACTTGATTCATACCAAAAATTAAATTGGTTCTCGAATTTCGTACATCGAATGAAACTTCCGGCATGACCTAGGAGAGTTGAAGATCAATTTCAAAACTCTCGCAACGCAATCTCTAAATTTTCAACTTCAGTTTGAGTCAATGAGACTTGAAAAGTTCTAAGGAGTTCCAAAAAATTACTAAAAATATCCAAGCGTGTCTGCGTTGAGCATGAGTCGTTTCGAGGAGCAAGGTTTCTCGAGTGCGTTACTTTTATCAAGATTTGAGAACATCTTTGTTAAGACTTAGCATACAAGGAAATTCAAGTGCTTTCAAACAAATCTGTTACACATCTATGCCTCTTTTTTACGACGAAGCATTCGTGGTTTGAAGTCAGGATGAATTCTTTATAGTGCCCACTCCGACCATAGCGACCATTTCGGACGATAATGTATAGTCAGCGCAAGGGCCGAGGAGAAACAGACTGCAGGAGAAGAGCGAGCATGTGAGGAGGAGGAGCGGGAGGGTGAAAGAGCGCGAAAACGCTGGTCTCCCCACTCCTGCCGATTGATACAGGGGAAACTCAAAACTAGAGAGCAACCTATGAAGGATCCTAAAACACCGCGAAACCACAGCTGCAACTCGAATCCGAACTCGACTCCGACGGAAGCCAGCAGCAGCAAATAAATTAAAACAAATATTGTAATTAATTAAAATGTAAAACGCTCTAAGCCAATTACTATATTCTATGGCAGAATGAAACATGTGTTCTCATTTTGAGAAACCGAATCGCTATGCCCCTTGCGAAAAAGAACACAATCATAGCGAACTACAACCGAACACAGCTGTATTAGAAAACCTATAGACGATAGAAAAGTGCGTTTTCTTCGTAACAATTGTTGGCACTTCTATGGAAAGCTTAGAGGTATGCAGATAAAATATTTCAAAATCTACTTTATTATATTTGAAGAAAAAAGCACATCAAAGAGTTATTCGGGTCACTATTTGCGAACCTGAACGTTAAAAAGGATCACACGAAGTAGAAAGTTTCCACGGGTAACTAATTTCCGCAAGGAGAAGAGGACTTTCAGGCTACTCCTTTAAGAATCTTTAAACTTTGAATCGGAGCCATCCAGTGCTTAGCGCTTATAAATATTGGCAAATATTGGAAGAAATCACAAGCTTCCTAAAAATTACAGAATATAATAACCAAATGAGTCACAATTAGAGAAAAAATCAAGAGAAAAAGAAATTTGAGCAGTTCACATTGACTCCGCTGGCCTCTTAAGGATTCAATCCTCTAAAACTGTGGAGGATATTTCATATACTTTCCGAGCCATGCACTAATAATAATAGCTTCATATTTTATAACTGACTGCTCTCCACTTTTTTGTTCAACCTCACCAAGAAATATCAATATTTCTTATCATCCGAAGTACCTAAACTTGAACATCAATCACGAAAGGAACTCCCAAGTAAAAAAATAAGAGCATTCCGAGTGGTGTGCGAAGCATGGCAAATTTATATAAAACGCGTTTTTCCTTCTCTAGTGCCATTCTCTATCGCAAGTGCCTCATGAATATCATGTACATAAATTTTCTTGGGAGTATTCAAAATATCACTGGACCTGGCATTGCAAAGAGGACGAAGAAGGAGAAGAACCACGAACAAAGGCTTGGCAAAAAATATCAGACCGTGCGCCCGAGAGAATTCTCGCGAATTTTCTGAGCGCCCGAGAAATGTACCGGGCACATGGTACAGTTATAGGATAACAAACTTGAACCAAGATATACATACTTCAACGAAATTTCCGAGGATCGTGTTCATTTCACAAATGAACTATTGACCCATTTTCTTTTCTCGGTTAAGTAGAACTCGAATCTGGTTTTATATCTTACACATTATGAATTCTGTTGAAGTTATGAAATTCTTTTTCGAAATATAAGAAACAATTCACCGATGATTTCCTAGAGTGAGAGTGAAATGAAGAGGAAAGACAGTCTTCGATATATGTATGTAATTCTAAAATCGAGATCAAGCAGCGAATATCATCCGATTCTCATAAAAAATAGTGCTGTAGTGATTATAAAAATCAAAAATTTTTATCTGGCATGTCTTATTTAGTTTGAACTAATAAAAATACGCAAAATGATTTTTTGGTCCTTAGGGCGATTTCTCTGTTCCACGTCACATATAGCGCTCAATATAAAGAGACTGTTAGGCCGGGAAAAGATAAAACGCGTAGAATAATATTCCTTGAGCCATTTTAAATCATTACTGAGGGTAGCATCAATAATAAGCTGGGCAAATCGATAATAAAGAATAGTATTCAAAACTTGCGTCCCCTAGTGGTTATTGGTCGTATTCTGTTTTGTCAGTAACATAGCAATGTAAATTTTGAGCATGAAAAAATGTTGTTTTTGAATTTTCAATCCTTGGCTCTAAAGAAACTGGCTAGAACCAGAGGTATCATGAAATATGGTCAAACTATACCGATTTTTTGGCAGTCTTCATCCTCATTCTGGAGGTATTATCCTACGCCAACTTGTTTAAAACGGGAAATCGTAATCCCATAATCATTGGTGAAGATTATACTCTGCTCATGGAAAAAATTCCATAAGATGTACGTTGGAACTTTCTCATCCGTTACTCGGCCCCTCAAAGCCATATAATTGCGTAAAAGCAAAGATATTTGGTGAAAGTTCCCCTGAATGCATTTCCCGTATAGTCGCACACAATAACTGCGGTTTGAATAAAGAAAAAACTTTTCAGAGTATTCCCATTATTTTCACAAAACCAATTAGCTCCTAAAATAGCACAATCGTAGTTGTAGCATGTACACTGTGCCGCACTCATCGTTTCTCGTAACTATTACTGAAAGCTATCCTCGCAAATGCCAGACATAACTTTCCATATCCAAGTAGAATTCTGTAGTTTCATGAGGCAGATGTTATTTACCCGAGTAGTCTAACTACAGGTCTCTACGTTAAATGCCATAATAAAGTCCAAGAATTCAAGTCACCGTAGAATTTGACCATAAATGTATTCAGTACTTGTCTGCCGTTCTAAAATATAAAGCTAATTCACTGCGAATCCCTGGTGAAACCTAACTCCTTAGGCATGTATCTGAAACAAACCATCTTACAAAACTGATTGATCATCATAGTTCTTGATTTTAAATTAATTAATCAGAAATCGTTTGGAGTTAGACATTTCTTGTGTTTATCCATTCTCAAAACAAAATGTTTTGAATTAAACAATCTGTTCTGTAGATGCATAGTTTGGTCAACCAGTGTAACCTAATAAGAAGAAATTGTAACCTTCCCAGAAATTCGAAAAATATTATAGATATTCCTTAAGGGTTAAAGCTTCTCTTTTGTCATTTATTACCAAAGATCCAATCTAGCTTAAGAACTCATCGGAATGTAATCTTCCCATCGTGAGATTTTCATCAAAGTGCTATATTGGAAGACCGTTTGAAAATACAAGGAAAGAAGTCGCTGGTGATGCAACGGAAGACGACTTATTCGGATTTCGAAAAATCCTTTCCTCCGCTAATGCAATCCGCTTAGAGCTTCTCATTGTTAACAGATTTCGCCTCACTATCTCCTACTTTCAGTTTCAATGAACTTAACATCAATCGCATCGTTTTAATGGTTTGATGGTTTTCTTCCAAAATTTCGAAATCTGACTTTGAAAAAAGATGTATCTGAAATACTTGTGGATTCCTAGGATAATCTATCAATGATAAGGATTATGCCATGGGAATATCCTACAAATACGCCCTTATATGAGGGCGTGTTATGTTATTATCCTCCTTTTCAATTCGCCCGTGTTCAAGTGTATTTATCGAATATTATATGAAAAGGTATATATGTAGCATATTTAGTGCATCCTCCTTCATCCATCCCTTGAATAGCATAAGTTTGCAAAGTTTTCCTATGTTCTTGTCTGAGAGCCTTAATGAAACTGGGATCTGCCGGTAACGTCAGTTTGGATTAGGTGATGTGGAATGAGAGAGCTGCACTTCTATCTTAATTGTTTTCAGCAAGCAGTGGCTGTTCCTGACATTAATGCAGCTCGTAAACAATGCATTACCGCGTAGCTACACACACAACTAGATCTTGTGGTTGTGGATCAGCCACGGGTATTTTCATCTGGTTTTCTCGATGCGCCCAGTTCCAACGATTGAAAAACTAATCCTGTTGTCAGTGTTATTTATGGAACAAAATCTTTCATGCCATATATTTATATATCTACAGTCGACGCATTTTAGTTTCCCATTCATAGAAACCATACTCATATTATTTTCCACGTACTTTATACCTGTCTATTTCTTTCTCTTCCCGAATATCATAATCATGATACATTATCTGTTTTTTTGTTGTTATTAGAGTAAATTGAAAGGAAACTTCAAAAATTAATTTTTGAAGTAGCGTGATTTCTATTACTCATTCTCGAAGACATTATAAATGACTCCGTTCAGAATCAAGGGCTGAACGTTTTGAGGATGTTTTTTTGTACCATTAGGCCATTATTCCTTTTGAGGTAAGCGTAACTCGTTAAGAGTTGTATTGGAGAGCCGACAAAATGCTTCCTTACTCTAGTCGATATGTACCTTCTAGAAAGCAGTAAAGTATTCCGAAATAGTTAAGGACAAAGTGATATGGCAGGACAGACAAAAAAGGTGAGGGAGGGGGCGATAAGGGAAGAAGTGAGGAATAGAGAGGGATAAGAAGAAATAGAGAGCATGAATCAGCGAAAGGGAGTTATATGAAGAATAACAAAGTCATAGAAAGAGAAAGAAAGAGAAGCGGGATGATACATAGGAGCAGGAAGAAATGGGCGGGGACGGCTATCAGAAGATGAAGAGAACTAGAAGATTGAGATAAGGAGATATGAATATTCAAGAAGGCTCTAGAAAAGTCTAAACTATCAAAAAGGAAACTATGGCGGAGGGGATATTAGGATTTAGGGAGAGATACAAAGGAGGAAAGGTGTTCAAATAATGAAATCGTTTCAAGTAGGAACTATAAGAAAATAAACACCAGATACTTGTAAAAATGTATTCTAATATTTCAAATATAGTAAATCTAATCAATTGTTTTAGTTCCAAATACAATGCAAATTAATTTGTATAGAAGTATACAATATGAAAAAAAAACACTCATGTTCGAATTCATTCATTTAACGTTACCTTAATTTGAAGTCCTAATATTTGTAACTTATAATTTCTTACAGCTTATGAGTAACGGATATTCACAGTTAGAATATGATTTTGTAGAAATGCCTGATAGAGACATATTTTTCAAAAGGGTTCAGAGCCCACTATTCGTATGGCTTGCTTCCGACGATCTCTACTAACTTTATTGGAAGAGTTTTGTCGCAAATCATGAAAAAGAAATTCTTCCTATCTTTAGCGAAAACCCCTTTAAAATTTCTCATGTCAACTTGGTTTTCATTTTCTATAACGGAATGCATATCTGTCTGTGCCAATTTTTTCCACATTTTCAAGTTTTCTTCGGTGATAGAACCAAAAGACAGCGACTTATCTAAGCCATTGAATGCCAGGATATTTCGAATAAACGGGTTTACAATAACACCAGTTGTAGTGTAAATGCGTTACCAAAAACCATTGAGGTCGCCTCGGAGGTCACTTGGAGTTTCGCTTGGAGTTTCATTTCCCATGATTAGAGATAAACGAGGCTGCAATAAATTATAATTTTGTAGTTTGCGATTTTATTATCTCAAAAGCTTATTTATTTGCACATTTTGATTATGAAATAGTCTAAATTTGTGTAGTGAGATGTTTTTTTCACTCCATAATTTTTACTCGATTTTTCCTAGTCCGTTCCTTCCCCTGAACATTTTTTCTTCTGGACGTTTCTTCCACTGGCCTTTTTTTCTACAGGACATTTTTTCCACTTGCCTTCTTTCCTACTGGATATTTTTTCCACAGCATCTTTTTTCAATTAGAGCAGGTATTTTTGAAAGTCATCATTGTCAACTTGCTTTACAATTTTTAAAATAATAATATTAGGCGATATACAGGACCTGATTTAATCTCAAAATTCGAATTTTAAAAATGGTCATTGTTACCAATTGACCACAAGTAGTGCGAAATTTCTATCTTCCATAATCTTTAACCGTTATTTTCAATTATTCTTCATCATAACCAGCCCTTTTTATCAATAGCAGTGTTTATTTACAAGTATTCACATTTATTTGCGATTATTTACAATTATTTATAACAGAACTCTAAACTTGTGCAAAAACGAGCTCACCTGGGTTAGGTTTTTTTTAGATCGCGCGAAAGCGAGTTTTTGGAAAAATCATGAGTGTTGATAATGATGAATGGGAAGAAGAATTCGTGGAAAAGAAGTCCGATCGAAAAAAACAATTGGTGGAAAAAGGTCCATTTGAAAAAATAATTCGCGGAAAAAAAAGCACAGTCGAAAAAGCGGATTAGAAAAAATGGTGCACAATCCCAAATTTGAATGATGAAATTGTTTCAAACAAGTTAGCAGTGATTTTCTTGCTATAACTCTATGATTCACTTGACTAATGAGTCACGATTAACATTCTGCATACTTTTTCGCCTGTGCATGACAGAAACAATGGTGATGACTACGAATATCTTTCTCTTGAAAAAATCCCCACAAAAATTGTTTTGAAAATCGGAAAAAAATATTTGATTGATTAAGTATACAAAACTCTTTTTAGGTATTTTATACCAAGGAGGAAACTAAGACGCAAAACAAAATCAGTTTCAGAAAAAAATAAAAGATTTCTACTATACTTTCAATCCTTCCATTATTATTGATCACTTTGTATTGAATAACACCTAATTTCTTCAATATTGCAACTTGAAACATTTTTAGAACGGTACAAAATTTTTACACAATATCTTTGGAGTTTTTTAAATCATACAAACATAGCCTCAAACATAACAATTATTCCATGTATCTAGAAACCACGTTATCAAACGTATTTCATCAAGAAATAGGTATCTTTGATATAATACTCTCTATCATGACAAATAGTCAACAAATGGAAACGTGAAGCGATAATAGAGCGTTCAAACGTATAAACAAGTAAACTTCCGAACTTACCTAAATCCGAGGAAAGTGTCGTGAAGAATGACGACCCACGTGCAATCAAAACTTCACATATTATAGGTCAATACTTGTATAGTTGACCAATTGACAAAACGTATGAATATGAATATTGAAATGTCAAGTACGAAAAAATGAATATTTACACTCGCCATGTGAGGAACAGCTGATCAGTTTGGGTCCATCTGTGTCGGACAGCGCAAGCACGTGTCTACTCTTTTTGTTACTGTCCGTATAGTTCAACGTCATAGCTCTACTGAATTCGTCTGAATTCGCTTGAATCAATGATGGCTAAGATTTTTGGAAATTCGAACGCTGTCTTCGAATTTTTTACATTTCTAACGAACGCTTACAGTAATTTATGAATTCGGAATAAAATTTCCAAACCTCGCGTTCCAGTAAAGAGTTTCGGCCCCTCGCATGAATATAAAAAGAAATATTAACATGAAAAGGGGTTCAATCCAAAAGTATCTATAAATTTGATGGAAAGATTCTATGGTTAGATGCATCGTATTCGTTGTAATTGTGGAAAATATAATTTATATTCCTATTTTTCCAGCAAAACTATGGGAAACACGATGAAAATGTCTGAGCGTAAAACTTTGCATTTTAAGAAGATCTATGAATTTACTTCCAAATATTTTTTGACAAGACGTGAAAGGTTTTTTTTTTATACGAAATAACGCTTCTAGACGATTTTAAAATTCTATTTCATGGCTCATCTATGCGATATGCGAAAGAAAGATTTGGAAGGAAAATTATTTCTTCTTAGAAGGCTCGTAAAATTGCCTTCAACTTCTTTTTAGGCAAGCTCGCCTTCTCATCATCAGGCATTAAAAATTCTATTAAAAATTTTTCTAACACTGACAAAGGATCTGAATAAAAGTGCGAGTATTTTGAAAAGAAAAGGTTCCTTTAGACTGATCCAGCATCAAGTGAATTGATTTCCCTTCTAAGGTGGTTATATCGCAATATATAGTATGTGCATGGCTATGCAAAATGTAGGTAAATTAAAGAATATAACTGTGAGAAGCATGAACATTGAAATCATAATTCTTAAAACTATAATTCATAACAATGATCGATGAATAGGTGGTAGCAAAAAGGATACAAGCTTCCAAAGTAAGCGATGAACGGCATTTACTATAGCAAAATCACCAGATTACGAGTTTCTTATCAATTTTGCGAAAAAACTAGTCGGTCACACATTTCGGGCAAAAAATATATATTACAAGGTACCCGTATCTAGCACCTTTTAATTTTTTGAAAGAGTTCTATGGTTACT
>WSXT02068438.1:0-12393 GCA_011762715.2 Neuroterus valhalla | reverse complement strand
CGTAATAGGCGGGGCATAACAACACGAGACTTCAACGTGTACACTAACCTAGAAACACTACCCGAAACCAAAACTAGAGCCTTGTATAAGATAATTTTTTTAAAATTTCTTCAAAAATAAACAAAATTTCAATAATTTTCATGGAAACAGATGTCTTCAACAGTTTTGCAATATTTGCAACTCTATGTTTGCATTACACGGTAAACTGAATCAAGCACGTAAGTAGCCGTGGCGTGAAATTTTTTTATTTGAGTTTGAGGTATGTTTCCATCTAGAAATACGTAAATTATGACGGAGTACAAATGCACCTGTTATATATGAATTTTTGAGTAGAGCCAAAAAGTTTCGCTTTTGTATTTGGAAGGTGTACATCAAATCAGCAGTAAATGAGAAATCGATCACTACTTTCTCTTCGGATTTTCAGATTGAAAGTTGAAAAAAATTCTACAAGGGCATGAACATCGTCTTATTTTTCTTTCACTGAGAAACGATTTATTTCTGAACGTACAATGAGCCAAATTGAGGGAGTTGTTTCTTGACGTTCTTGAATAAAGTCCGCCCGCACATCAAACTTCTCAAAATTTCTTACACTGCAACCTCAAACTGAATTCACCCAAACTCGCTCCTTCTTCGAAATGAGATCGTGGATGGCTCGTGAACGAGACGGTGCGGGGGGTTTGGAGAGGGGCGCTCTCCTCGCTCCATTCTCCGCCATCCTCGCGTGTATTCGGCCCTGACTGTTTACGTTTCGGCTCACTCGAACTTCTTCCAAGGCCGTCGATACCCAAGCCCGAAGCTGGATTGAGTTTGAGGTTCCAGTGTATTTCGCATTCTTGTTTAATTATAAAAACTGTGGCTCAAAATAATTCGATCATCACAATCGTTCAGCCGAAAGATAAATCATCACTGATTTTCAGTTCAAGAGCCAAAAATAACCCTTTGAGATTTATTCCCCTTAGGAGGGTGTCAAAGTACAGCTTCTATTGTTTTTGGATTAGATGATTCGATCAACCTCAGAGTTTCTTATCCACTTATGTGTACTTTACTTTTTACGTTCAAATATTGATTTTCTTCCTCTAGACTGAAGAAGTGAATCTTATGCAGAAAAAATGTCTATTTTTACAACGTTTGATTCGTTTTCCGTCACATGCTTTCGCATCATAAGCAGCTCTTCAGCGCCTAGAAGAGAACATCCCAACTTCGAAAAGTACTGTCCATAGATGTAATATATATTGTTTTCTATCATATTTTCTAGTTTGAATCAAGAGAATATTTCTCCTAGTTCTATTTTCGAAAGCAAAAAATGATTTGCCAATCAAATTTTTATTCAATCTGCTCTTGCAATTCAATTATTGAACTTTACGATATGAATAAGAGTGAAATGAGAATGTGGCCGAAGTAACCGGTGAAGTCAAGACCAATCGAACAATTTTGTAGGCCCACGTCAGGATCTTTCGTAAATTGTACGCTTTTTTCGAAATCTCGACAAAGTTTTCACATTCATCACACAAATCAAGAAGTGATTGCATTTCTACCAAAATGCATTCGAGTTCTTGTTTGAAGCATTCAGGTTGCAATTCGACAATGGAGTTAATTGATCAAATTGTGCAGTTTTTTCTGTCGGCTGGGATTTCAAAAATTTTCTGAATGGGTTCGAATTTGGAAAGAGATTCTTATAAGTGTTTCCGGACGCTGGTCGTAAACACATCAAACACCGCTTTGAACTCATTACGGTAAATCGTCAAAAGATCGAAAGTAAACGCAGTTTCAGAATTCTCATCGAGTTTCTTTGGTGCTTGTCGTTTTCTATGTTGCTTAGCAAAGTCACTTTGCGGGTTTACATCGAGTTTTTTTCGCGAATGATATAGAGCTTTCGATCAAATTATTCAAATGATTAACATCATTTATTTATTCGCATGATTTCAAAGTAAATTCAATCATTTTCAAACCATCGACGACATTTAAATTTTCCCTTTCCAAAGACTCCGTCAGAATTTTGATTTTGAACATGACATTTTTTATGAAAAATAAAGGAGAAATGAAATCAAAATGTAAAACATTTTTGAGGAGGCCAGATGCAGCTGCACGAGTTTTACTATCGGGATTTTTTTGTTCATTATAATTTTCTCCAAAACATCAACAATTTCTTCAAAAGCAATCGAAACAACCCTAATGGAGTCAGCTCGAGCTGTCCATCTTGTCAGAGATAAGCTTCGAAGAAGCAAGACATTTTCAATCTTTTCTAACTCTTCGATCAGACTCTGAAAACGTTTGGTACTTCCTGCGAAAAACACATACAAAGCGTGCAAAACATCGAAAAATTCTTTGATGATACTACTAGCAGTGCAAGCTGTCTCCACAAAAATATCGATTCTGTGAGCTTGACAAGGAACATATAAGACATTTTTGTTACATTTCTCTGATAATTTTCGTTGCGCGCCATTGTACTCACCGGACATATTTCTCGCAAAGTCGTAAGATTGAAAAATGAGTTTCTCTATCGGTATGCTTGAAGAAGTGAGAGTTGTAAACATTTTTTCAGCCAGTTCTTCTCCAGTTTTCTTCGTCAACACGACGTCCATCTTCAACAATCGTTCTACAAGTACATGTTCTCCGTTCTTCTCAACTACGTATAGGATGTTTGTGGCAAGACGATTTTTATGTGACGAGTTTGGTGTTGTGTCGCCCATGATTGAGAGGAACTCATCGCCTTTGATTTCTTTCAGAATAACTTGTCGTGTTACAGATCCCGATAAATCGATGAATTCATTCTGACTTTCAGCGCTCAGGTACGTGACATGCCGAGATCTCGAATTCTTCTCATCCAACCACTTCCCCATTGCAGGACAATGCCGAGAAATCAAATAAACGACTTGAGTGAAATTTCCATCTTCATTATTCCCGGAGCTATAGTGACCGCGAAACGCCAAACCCTGTCTACCAAGTGTTTTTATAACATCTACAAGTATTTCAACAACTTTCCTATGGTATTCTTTTTCTCGCTCTTCGATTTTTTTTCCCCTGATAGATTTGTCCAGTAGAATATCTACATGAGCTGCTCCATTGATAAAATGGCACAAATCACTCATAGCTGCTCGATGAGATTCTGAGGAAAAGTGCATAAGTAATTTGCCTGCTCTATTAGCTCCACGACTTTCCATCTTGTGCCAATGTTGTACACCATCAGACACCCATTCTGGCTGAGAATGTGATCTGCCGACTCTTTCAGGGAATAAAGAGCAAGCAAAACAGAATGCTGCATCTTTGCTGAGGCTGTACTCCAGTAGAGGATATCCAGAATACCATACAGAGCTCATTCAACACTGTTTGTGTGCTGGTATACTTGGATTAGCAGGAAACACGCTTACCTTCGGTTGAAATGGTCCAATAGCAATTGAAAACTTTCGTTCGTTTTCTGTTAATGTTTTCTTCCGCCGACCAGGATCATGCTCTACCAAACTTCCTCCCTCACATGCAGAGCAAGGGTTTCGATCATGAATCATTTTGGATTGGGCACCGCATCATTTTTAAGCTTCTTGAGAATATTTTCCACTTTTTCGTAGTTTTTCAAGAATTCTGCAACTCGGCCAGCTACTCGAATCCAAGGACATTCGTCTTCTGTTTCTTTGTTCAATATTGTTTATCGAGGGACTATTGACTCTTTTAGTCGTCCAGTCGGTGTTGTCGGTGTTGTGTTCTTAGCGTTGGATAGGTATGTCATGATTCAACAATTCATATTTATGTGTACGATGAAAAGACGTGTAGTTCAAATATGAGATAACTTGTTTTCAATCGTTTCATCTTTAAAAGTTTTCCTCTCAAAATTTGAAGTCATTTTCACATGAAGAATCGTAACTTTTTTTTACTTCCGAATCTTTAACACTATGCTGTTTTTTTCTCTTCTGTTCTAGAAGTACTGGCATATTTTTGGGAAAAATATACAATACAATTTTATAATTCCTCAGTATCGAAACAGGCTTGGTGGATTCACGAAATCTGAATGAAAAATATATATATTACTTCGACATGAGACCAGTGTGCATTGACTCATTATCAAGAGCAGTATCTTGCAAGTTGTCGAGTTTAATTCTTTTTGATCACTCCATATTCTTAAAAATCTTGTTCTATTTTCATTTCCTTCAAAATGATGCTTGTAGATATGTCACTGAATGTAATGAGCTGTGAAAAATAATTCGATTGATGGTTATCTAACGAATTGAATGATACATTAGGGCTTGTAGATCGTTATTTGGGGAAAGATAAGCAGAACGAGTTTGTAGACTCATTAGTTACCAATGTTTGCAATCACATCTGTTCAAAAGTTTCTTCTTCCAAATACTTTACTTTGATTCTTGACGGCTCTCCTGACTCGAGTCGTCAAGAACAATTATCAATTTTACTTCGAAACGTCGACATGTAAAATGAGGATGTTCGGATTGAAGAAGGCTTTTCAAAATACGTGGTTGTATCGCCTTCAACCAGAGTAAATTAGACGGATGTTGCTACAAGCGAATCAGCAAAATTTGGTATTGATATTGCAGATCGTCGTAGCCAAGGTATTGAAAATGGCTGTAGTAAAAGAGAAAAACAACAGGTTTTCAAGCACGAATTCTGAAAGAAAATCGCGGTCATTTGACACCTCTTGTTCATGTCACAGCTTAAAATACTGCTCATTCGGATCACCGCATAGAAGAGCCATTTTGTACAAACATGTTCAGATAATTGTGAAGAATTGGTCTGGCACAAGATGGGAGGGTCGGCTCAACAGTGGTAAACCAGTACGACTTTAACTCAAAGGTGTTGTCGAAGCTATATCTGAATGTGCTTTTTCAGAGTCAGATCTTGTAAATAAACATAAATCTCAATCTTTGACACTTGAAACAAAGAGAATTCGGGAAGTTCGAATACAATTTGATTTTTTCAACGTCATTCTTGATGAAACTTTGACTGCTGTGTCCGAACGCTTTCAGCTTTTCGAAGAGTATGAAAATCTCTTCGGGTTTCTGTATGAATAAAAAAAGTTGAAAGAACCATCCGATGAAGATTCATTGCAGAACTGTGAAGATTTAGATATAGCGCTTCGCCATGGAATCCTCTGAGACCTGGATGGCGCTGAGCTTTTTTCGAAGTTTACAATTTTCACGCATTTTATTACGAACGAGATACAAAGTGCTCTGCAGGTTCTTCAACTTCTCCGTTCTTACGATAGTGGTTTCCCGGATACTATCATAGAATATAGGACTTTATTGACTATTCCAAAAACTGCCACGAGCGCTGAATGATCTTTTTTGAAATTAAAGTTGGTCAAGAACTCCTTGAGGCCAACTAAAGTCGCTTGAAATCTTTCGCAACTTTCTCGGTCGAAAAAGATATTTCAAAAACGATATGAATTGATTCTGTCATTGACACTTTTGACAAAAAAAGAAGGCATGCAAAGTCAATTTTCCAGCACGAGTTGTACACTTGTTTGATAAAACTTCTGATATATGTTCTGATGAAATCTTAGCATACAAATCGATCTTCTCAAATTTTATTATTCTAATGAAATAATCATTGTATGATGCATTTTCAAAGAACAGAAAACTGTAAAAAAGAACTCTCATCACTGATATTTTGATCATAACAATTTTTACTGATGGTTGTGTAATAAAACGATTTGTATTGTCCGCAATAGAATATTTGGTCCCAACAAGTTAACCGATTAAATCGAAGATTAAATTAAACCTACAGCAATTTGATGCCATACCTATTAGTTTTCTATTATCTGCACTCACGCAATAGAAATTTTGTTGATATATCGTTCCTAGATTTTTCTTCTACAAGTAATATGTGACTTGAAATCAGAAAAAAGATTTTGAGAGTAAAGGACGTAAGACCCACATTTACCTCCTCGCTCGTGGTAAATGTGGGCCTTACGGCTTTTCCCCTCAAATCCTATTTCCTGATTCCAATTCATATATATCGATACAGACTCAAAAGGCCTCGCGGAAGTACGCTGCACAGGGCCTCGCGTTAGCTAACGCCGGCCCTGCTGGAACACTTCCAACAAAAGCGTTCCACCAATGGTCAGCGACCTACTGGTTTACAATTGGTTCATTACTGACTGTCACTGCTGGCAAAGTACAGAAAAAGAAGTTCCGTCAACGGTTGGCGTGATAGTGTTTGACTACTGGTGCAGAACTATTACGCATTACTGATGCATTACTGATGCACATTACTGTCGGAATGCCAATAGAAGTGTTTAGCCAAAGATTGAAATTAAACTGCTCTACTACTGGCCCAAGAAAAAATTATGGAGATGATTCGAAATGAATAGTTATGATTCAACATTCCTTTCACAAAGCAATATGATCATTCTTTCGAAAGTTACCGAGTTTACAGATTACAGACTGCTGACAGACGCATTCTCAAAAATCATTTTTTCTTACTCAGGGGGTCTCGAAACGTGAAGATTTCAATAAATCCGCGAAAGGCGATTATTACATAAAACCGATACCTCCTGATTTAGAATGTAAATTTGATAAAAAAATTTTGGAAAAGAAATCATTTTGAACATTTTTTCTCTCTTAAACAGCGAATAGTGGCTTCTTATGTTTTTTCAGTGTGACAACAAAATTTTTGTTTGTTACGCGAACTTGAGTGGAAGTTTCATTTCATTACCCCCAAAAACATTTGTTTTCAATCCAATCGAACTATTAATTATATAGTAGTACTAGTATAGTACTAGTATAGTGGTTGTATATAGTAGTACCATTAATTATAAAAGTAGAAACGAGTGGTAAACTACGGACAAACGGACTTTTGACAGTCGCACAGTGGTTCAAGATTCGAGATCCCTGGCTAAATACTAAGAGTTAATATGTATGACTTCTTGAGTGTTTATATCACGTTTTTGGGTCGCTGATTTCGAAAATGATAATAAAAATTCAAAATTCAAAATGTCGGACCCAAAATCGCGGTTTATTCCTCAAAATTTCCTATTGTTTTACACGAAAGTGAGTACAAAGGGGTTTTTTGAGTCGCTGCTCTCGAAAATGATATTCAATATTCAATATCCAAAATGATAGACCCAAAATGGCGGATATTTTTCCAAAATTCCTTATTGTTTCCCACAAAAAGTAGTACAAAGGTGTTTTTTGAGTCGCTGATTTCAAGGATGATATTGAGCATTCAAAATTCGAAACGGCAGACCAGAAATCTCTATTTTATATTTGTTCACAGCTAAAAAGGGTAAGCAAAGTTGAACATTTCAGATAAACCCAACTTTCTAGCACTTATCTAAGAGAAAATGGTTGTAAACAATAATAGATTGTTTACATAAGCATGTTTGTTGAGGCGCATTTATTATTACCTCACTAAATGAAAAGTGGGCAAAAAGCTCAAAAGTTTAGAAAAAACCACAACTTCTTAGCTTGATTCTAAGATAAAATAGCCATTAACAATAATATTTTGTTTAAACGAATATTTTTGTTAAATTTTATTGAGTATTAACTTACTCCAGGTGAAAATTGCGAAAAAAGTAAAGAATTTCAGAGAAAACTGTAAGTTTGTATCATCAAGCAAAGAGAATATTATTAGCAATGATAATAAATTGTTTAGACATTTTTTTGTTTAACTTGAATTAATTATCACTCCACTCTTACTGAAAAGCGATTAAAAGTCAGGATTCCAGAAAAAAACCACAATTATGTAGTATTAATCTAGTAGGAGATAGCTATAAACAATAATAATTTGCTTAAACAATAATTTTTGCTAAATTGCGTTAAATAATCACTTACTCTAAGTGAAAAGTGAACGAGAAGTTGAATATTTCAGAAGAAAACTGCAACTTTGTGGTAATATTCTAAGAGAATCATAGGTATTATAATTATTAACACATTGTTCACACAATTATTTTCGTCGACTTGATTAGATTATTGCCTTGCTATAACTGAAACGCTGAAAACAATTTGAGAAATTCAGAAAAAACTTGACTTCCTAATCCTTTGTTAAGAGGAAGTTGCTTAAAATAAATTGTTTGAACAATTTAAATAAACATCTAATTATTGGTTTAATGTAATATTTCATGTATTTGAAACAACCTGCTCGAAAAACCACAAAAAATCATAATTAGTGCCAAAAATTCGAAAAACCCATTTTTTCACTTATGGGGGTTTTTGGGACCCAAAAATTGGTGAATACTACCACGCGGTTGTAGAAAAAGCGCATTCATTTCTACGGAGGTAGCCCGGGGCAACTTTCTTCAAAGGAATCGGAAAGTTGATCAATTTTGGCGATCAAAACGCAAAACACCGGTGCACGCCCTCGCAGGCACAAGAAGAATTCACTGAGAATAGTCCTGAATTTTATGAAGAAACAAGAAATTTTGAGGATCGCATTCCACTCTTAATATCATAAATACACTTGTTCGAAATGAAAATGCGGAAGCAAGAAACGATTATACGTACCCTCAGGAATACCCTCCATGTCACCTCATCTATTTTCTTCACGAACTCACAGAGGAACAACGTTTTCCGTCGAACGCTCAAAACTCGAGAAACTTACTGAAGCCATGAATTCGACGAAGAGTTATGTTTAACTGCTCGATACAAGGACAGTTTTGACTATAGTGACTTCTGCTTTTACAAAATAATGCCCCAATGCCCTCTACTTCTTTAGAGGTAGATATTTCTATCTGAAACAGTACATGACGAATGTTGGAACAAAAGGAGATTAAAAGGTCCATTCGATTTTCCGAATAGTTCATTAATGACAAATCAGCTATAATTCCACATTATAGTTTGTTTACAAGAGCTCATTTGCGATAATGCTCTAGGTCATCTTCATCGCGGACTCTTCCACATCCGCAAGGTTTCAAATCTTGAGAATAGATACGGTTTTCCCACGTGTTTTTTAATCCTTTTCGAGGTCCCCTTCGGGGCCCTCGCAGCTCCCTGCGCCTGCGCCTCATGAATGCACTTTGTAACGCATGCACAAACATTAGCACGAATTGATTTTGCCTTTTCTTGTAATGCAGCAATACTTTTGAGACAACACTTTTTCGCAGCCTGTGAACCAAAGAGAAAAATTCTTTCTATTGCGAAAATGAATGAAATTATTGGTGTAGAGAGAAAAGCCTTTCAACTCCACCGAGATCTATAAAAATCTTTGTTTTTTCTTTCTTCATAGCATAACCTGCATGAAATAAGCCTTTTTCTGATCTTTGGAATAAATGTTTTTCTCAAATCATAGTATTTCCGATCTTAATATAATAAAGTATTCGTGGAACAAAATCCCTTCTCTTACCACCAGAGGAAGAAAGTGAAAGGTCGTGCGAGGAGAGGCAAGAAGGAAATGTTCAGGGAGATCTCTTTATTAGTATCAACCGATTAGATCAGAGGTGTTCAACGCGCGAGCAACGGTGTAAATAACTGTCACTCGTCAATCCCCTCTATTCCTACCTTGGATGCGTTCATGTGGTGGTCGCGATGTGAAAGGGGTCCTCGGCGGCCGGGCTGTGAGAAGAGTGCGCGCAAGTAGGCGTGGTCTGGCGTAGTCAGACGAAGCCCGTGGTGGAACGAGGAGAGAATCCTCGATGAAGCGCTCTTAGAAGGGGAAGGAAGGAGAAGCGCGCCAACCTTGCGTTGGACATCCCTGTTTCAGATTAACCCGATTGAGGATACGTATCCCGAAATCGAATGCGGAACTTGTAAAGTAACTATTCAGGCTAAACATTTAGAAAGGAAAAAAATCTTGAAACCACTTGATAAAATCGATATCTACCTTAATGTCCTTCTTTTTGGCAGCTTTATCATGGCACTTGCCGCCTTGGTCGACAAGAGGGTAAATATTAAGATCGTTCCCGGATCTGCCGTAAGGATCCCAACACTTTTTTACAGCTTGACGAGTCGCTCCTTTCTTCATTCCGCCTTTCATTGCAAGCTAAAAACGAAGGAAAAAGTAGATAAACAATTTATCAATATTGATCGATTTAATAAATATTAAGGTGTACAACCGTTTCCAGTAACTCACCGCAACAGCGCTGCGTAATTTGGTCTCGACTTCGTGAATATTAAAAATAGACTCTTGACGTATTGTAAATAAATCCTGCTGTGGTGATGGTTCCATGAGAACTGGCTGCAAAATTTGAAACTAATGACGAAATTGTACCTAAATTTCGAATTTCACCGTTTGATTTATAAAATATCCAATATTTGAAGATGTGAATATGAGTCGATCAATTAATGTGGAAAATGATTGATGATTTGAAAAATTTGTGAGTCACTTACTGGATATGCACAGAAACCAACAAATAGAATTTGGCAAACTTCATAATTGAATTCGCCGTTTAGTTCTCACTGTATGAAAATATGAACAATGAATATCTTATCAGAAGGATGTTTTTTTATACTAGAGAATTATCATGTAAGATGTTTGATTAATTGACGCAAGAGTAGGCAGGAAGATCTGTGTAAGAATGATGAAATTGTCATGGTTATTGCAGGTTTGCCCGAGGTTACGTTAGATCAACAAAATTATGTTTTCCTTGAAACTTCGCCCGAATTGTGAGAATGTATGTTAACATATACAATTGTTTGATACAATGAGTGATCTTTCGTTCATGCCTGAAAGATATATTTATTATTTCAGCAGGACACTTTATTTCATTTTTTCACCCAATTTCGAAATTTTTGCATAATAGCGCATATTTGTTTATTTCAACGCAAATGGATATCCATTTTATAAGGAGGAGTTTTATAGAATATATTGCAATCCCAGTTGATGCCAGAGGATTTTAAGAGATAAGATTAGATTTTGCGATATTTCAGTGGAATGAGAAGGATTTGAAAAAATTTCAACATGATCGAAAAAATCCCCATTTTTTTATGTCAGATTTGATAAAATATAACAAAAATTTTTATAGTACTTGAAATTTTTGAAGGGATTTCATGGGGTTACAGAAGAATTTATATGAATTCATGAAATTCAGAAAGATGAAGGAAGAATTCTCAGAAATTTTGCAAGCTTTGCAATGTTTCAAAGAAATTTGAGGGTAATGACACCTCCATTTCGATAAAAATTATAGTAAATATTTCGGGCAAATATATTCATACGGAATGGTCCTTGGTTAGTTTGCTATGAATGCAGAAAAATAGTTGAATTCAAACAATTTCCCAGAGATCAAATTGTGGAAAAAATACATTTGAATTTGCATAGTTTTTACATTCTTATCATAATGAGAAGGTATTAGTTTTATGTGAAAATCAACTTTGAGAAATTTATCAAATCTTCACGTCATAACCTTCTAATTCCGAAAAAGTAGCTTTTACGCTTTTGAGAGG
Source organism: Neuroterus valhalla (assembly GCA_011762715.2). Lineage (NCBI taxonomy): Eukaryota > Metazoa > Arthropoda > Insecta > Hymenoptera > Cynipidae > Neuroterus > Neuroterus valhalla. The sequence continues at coordinate 1,072 of WSXT02068438.1, read as the reverse complement.
GGGAGCATTTTGAAATTTTTTTTTTACTTTTTTTCCAAGTCTCAAAAGCTGTAAGTAGAATTTCTTGTAGCACGTAGAAAGTGGAACAATTTATCCCAATAATTTTTTCGATAAAAAAGAAATTGTTAGTGTGATGGTTTTTCTAAAATTCAAAAATATAAAAGAAAATGAGAATTTTCAGCCAAATAGCGTAAGACTGAAAAGAAAGTCAGAGAAAAAATATTTTTCTTCTTGGGAGCCCTACAAGATCTTCAATACAACTTTCCGAATTTCCTCAAAAAATCGGAAATTCCATTTTTGATCAAACACTAAAAAATGAAAAATAATCTGTGAACTCGATAACTTTTGGAAGAATGATCATATTCGATCGTGCCTTCGCACCCGTTTTGAGGGACCAAAAAGACAAGTCGAGTTTACTGACCAGCTATTTCGGATCGGAAATAAAAGTGGGGAACAGTTTGAAAACTTGTTTGGACTTTTTTTCCAAGATTCCGAAATTGTAAGTACGGTTTCTCATATTAGGTAAGAAGTGAATGAAAAAAAGAAAAATTCATTTTATGGTCAAACTATGCAAGGTGCGAAAAGATGTTAAGAACAAAGATTATTCATTTTAGAATGACCTATAAATTTTATACACACAATTTTTTTAAAAAAGATCCACAGTTTTGTTTAATGTAGTGGAAAATGATACCAAAAGTGAAAAATTGCAGTTTTCAGCAAAACCGTAAGAGGTATGAGAATAAAGAATTCCATCTTCAAGCCAAAAATAAGAGACAGGAAGAAAGAATTGATAGAAAAAATTGTTAATCTTGAAAAGTTCTACGAGTTTTACATAAAATTTTTTTCAATTAGGTGTATATTTTTACGTCTTTCAAGTTAGCGGGACAACTATTCAGTAAACATTTTTTTACTGGACCAAAGATTGCCGTTCAATTGCCGCTTTTATGCCGTGGAATTCCCGGAATTTGCCGTTGATTATTTTTTGAAAAAAATGTCCTGGTTCGCTAACTTGAGACTCAAGTTAGCGAGACACCCCCTGGAAAACAGCTTTCCGTCGTACGGCAATTACTTT
>WSXT02068427.1:0-12393 GCA_011762715.2 Neuroterus valhalla | reverse complement strand
GCGCGCCCTAGGCGCGCTCAAACTTGCGCGCGGAGCGCGCGATGAGAATGTGCCCGCGAAGCGGGCAGATTTTTTATTTCCACTCTATGGAGACTACAGATTCGAAACATTCCCAGATCAAGTAAGATAAAAAAAAAAAATTTTCGACAGAGTTAAGTATATGAAATTCATTATTCTCTTTTTACGTGAATTTGGGGCTGCTGCATCACATCCCGTTTTTGTGGAGCTGCAAAAAGACAGAACTAGGACGCCAAGAATTCCAATATTCATTTTCGAATAATCTTTTTTTCTGCTCATATTACTCCAGAATTTGTTATTCAGCTGCTTTCTCTGTGACCACTTCTCTGATTATCTTCTTCCGCGCACTAAAAAATTTGGACTGTACCGTTATATAAATTGTTTACAAAGCGTTATCTTCATTTTTTACAGCAACATAAAGTATTCTCCGGATGAAAGAGAAAAAATAAATACTGTTTTCATTTTCGGATGTTTGCAAATAAAAATAATTGCATCATTTTATTAGCCAGAAATGCATTAAAAATTTTTTTTACATATTTGTAGCAAATCTTCTTAAAGTTACATGGAGTTTGACGAAACGACTTTTTTTTAGCAATCGGATGGGAAAAAATTGTTCTACGTTGTTTATACATTTTTGCTCCCAATGACCATACATTGAAGATCAAGGAATAATTTGAGAGACTCAGAATACTTAAGTTTATCCGATCTTGGCCAATGTCGTACGCTAAGAGCGGACAGTATCTAGGCGGGCAATTTTGCTTATGCGCGAGCGGCCAAAAATCGCAGAGAAATAGTTCATATAGCTCTAACTGTTCCCGTTGAAGCACTCGCGATAATGGTCCAAGTTCGTGATACGAATCGCTTGAATTGAATTAAAAAAGTATAGAAACCCTTGAAAAAACTGACAATGAGCTGGAATTCAAATTTGTTCTATGGAGGATTTTGGAATTTGGAAAAAGCTGACCTGGAAAATTTAGTTTTGACCTGAAAAACTCGGAAATTACGTGGAATGCTGAATGATCCCATAAATCGCGTCTTTGAAAATGAAATAGTATGGATACCTTCAAAAGGTCAAATGAAGTTGACGTGGGAAATATAGATTCAACCTGGAACAATTTGGAGGTGACCTGAAATTTTGAATCTTCTCATGAATGGCAGCATCTCCAATGAAATAGTATAGAAACTGTTGGGACGTCTAATCAAGTAGACCCATGAAAACCTGGAAATGACATGGAATTTGAAATATTCCAACGAATGACCAGTCCGACAATAAAAGAGTGTAGAAACCGTTGATTTGTTCTATCGTTTCGATCGTGTACGAACTACAAAATTTTTTTTTTTTTAGTTTATATTTATCTTATTTACAGCGCCGTAGCGAGGGTATCGGGGGCACTCGTGCAAGATTTCCTAAGGGGCCCTTGAAAATGAATTTCTAAAAAAAAAAGGTGATTTCGAAGCCTTTTCCAAGTCCATCAAAAAAAAGGTAATACAATGGTATAAGAACGTTATCGAAGATCTTTCCTAGCTGATACTTTGAAATGATTTCTGAGAAAAGAGAAAAAAAAGTCTTCAGGGGACCCTCAGAGCCGGGGGCCCTGGTGCGCCGCACCGCCTGCACATGCCTAGTTACGGCGCTGTTTATTCATAAAATTATGCTTCGACCTGGTACAATCTGGAAATTGATAGAACAGAAACCATTAGTGAGTTACAATCAGTTGACCTGGAAGTCATTGGGACTTCGGAATTGTCTCGCGAACCACGTAAGAAAAGAGTATAGAAACCGTTGATTTATTTGACCTGGAACATCCTGAAAATCACCTGGAATGTGGAATCGTCCTATGAATTGCTACTTTGTGAATTAAATAGTTTGAAAACTGGGGGAAATGGAATGAACTGGTCTGGAAACCCCTGGAAGTGACCTGGAATTAGTAATCGTCTCACGAACCACCAGTCTGTAAATATGTTATATGTGTCTGTCTTATGTTATGTTGAGTTGACCTGAAAGTCGACCTGAAATGACATTCGAGTTTTAAATTGGCTGCGTATCGTCAGACCGTAGAAATATAGTATGGAAACCTTCAATACATATTATATAACGTTGACCTGGAGAAATTTGATTTTACCCGCAATAGCCTGGAAATGACCTGGAATTTGAAATCTTCCTATGGTTCGCTACTTCTAAAAAGAAACAGTATGGAAAATGGGGAAAAGTTGAATGAAATTGACCTATAAAAACCCAGGCAGTGACCTGGAAAAACCCAGACAGTAACCTGGAATTAGTAATTGTCTCACGAATCACCAGTCTGTGAATGAAATAGTATCTGGAACCGTTCATATGATATATTGCGTTGACTTTAGAAAACTATGTTTGACCTGGAACATCTTGGGAATGAGTATGTATGGGAATAAGTAATGGAAACCGCTAATAAATTCTAATAAGTCGACCTTGAAATGATCTTGAGTTTTGAATCTCCCTACGAATCGTTAGACTGTACAAAAGCAGTTCAGAAGCCTTCTAAACATTGTATATAACATTGACCTGGAAAAATTTGATTTGACCCGGAACAACCTGGAAATAACCTGGAATGTGAGAAATGTCCACTAAGTTCAGTCGACCTGGAAAATTCAAGTTTGACCTTTGAAAATCTGCAATTAACCTGAAACTCGAGATTATCTCATGAGTCGCTGCCATAAAAATGAAAGAGTATGGAAACTATCAGGACCTTATCGTAAGTTTACTTATAAAATTGGGATTCAACCTGGAATAGTCCTGGAATGACATGGATTCCGAAATCTCACCATGAATCGCTACACAGGAAAGAAAGTCAAGCCGCAAGAAAGATAGGAAAGAATATGATTTTCGTGAAGGAATGAAAGAAACTAAAAACTCGATCCCTTTTTCCTTTCTCGAATTTTTGCGTAAACCCCCCTTATTGTAGAATTGAGGAAAAATGTGCCAGGCTCTACCGTCAATCAGAGCTGCTCTCGACAGATGGAGAAATCACTCCAAGACGGGAAGAGGGCTTTTAGGGAAAACGTTTCCTTGCAATCATGATTTGTCAGACGAAGCGCAATCGTTTCCCGTTCTTCACTGCCGAGGATGAATCTGCTCGTCTCTTTCCAACTTCTGGGGTTTGAGGTGGCACGGCGCGGGCGGTGGAAGATAAGGGGTTGTCTTTTGTCGAAGGCTTCCGACTTTCAGTCAGCTTGTCATCCGCAGCAGGCGGGTTACAGCCATTTTGATATAACTTCGAATGTGGTCCACCTTGGAGGGATGGAAGAAAGGAATTTGGAAGAAATCCCATTTGTTGGACTCTTAATCGTCCAAACCCCCAATTTCAATAAGGGACCGTGCTTGAAATGTTCAGAAAAACAATTTAAAGATGAATCTACCTCTGGACCAGACTAGACAAACTAGGATAAGTTTGATAATTTGTTCGCTCTGGGATAGCTCTGCAGTGCCAGTCCTGGGCCAGACCAGCCCTCCAGGCCAAGTGGTCTGCATGAAGAGAGACCAGGGCTAGATCTGACCTTTCAGACTGGAAAGCGGAGGCAGAGTCAGACTTGAGCCAGGCGAGACAAACAAGAACTTATCTAGAGCTTTCATTGCTCTTGGACTGCTAAGTCGTGTTAGTCATGTTCCAGGCCAGATCTTTAAGACCAGGTGGTTCAGGTAAAGTCAGACCAGAGCAAGATCAGATCTTGAAGACTGAACAGACTAGAGAAACCTAAACCTTGGTCAGATCATACCTTTAAGAATGGGCAGAGTTTATGGAGACAGATCCAAGCCAGGCAAGACAAACTAGAACTGATCAAGAACTTTTTTTGCTTTTGGATAGCTATAAGCAATTCCAGTCCTAAGCTTAATTGGTCCTCCAGGCCAGGTGGTCTACATGAGAAAAGACGTGGACTAGATCAGACCTTTGAGACCGAAAATTGGAGGTGAAGTCAGGCTTGAGCCAGACAAGACCTTTCAGACCAGGTGGTCTAGATAAAGTTAGACCGGGACTGGATCAGATCTTGCAGACTTGACAGTGTAGATAAACCAAAACCTGGGTCAGATCAAACCTTTCAGACTGAATAGAATTCATGAAGCCAGACCAGACAAGCTAGAACTGATCAAGAACTTCCTTTGCTTTTGGATAGCAAGGCAGTACCAGCCCTCCGCCATACCAGCCCTCCAGGCCAAAGGTCTGCATGAAGACAGACCTGAGCTAGATCAGACCTTTTAGACTAGAAAGTTAAAGATCAGTCAGGCTTGAGCCAGGAGAGACAAACAAGAACTTACCTAGAGCTTCAACTGCTCTTATACTGCTCAGTGGTGTCAGTCACGTGCCAGAGCAAACCTTTCTGACCAGGTGGTCTAGGTAAAGTCAGACCAGGGAAAGATCAGATATCGCAGACCAGACAGTGCAGATAAGCCTAAACCTAAGTCAGATAATACCTTTAAGACTGGACAGAGTTTATGAAGCCAGACTAGACAAACTAGAACTGATCAAGAAGTTTCTTTGTTCTTGGGTAGCTAGGAAGCTCCAGTCCTAAGCTAGAATAACTCTCCAGGACCAGTGGTCTACATGAAGGGAGATCTGGGCTCGATCACACCTCACAGACCGGAAAGTGGAGGTAGAGTTAGACTTGAGCCAGACGAGTCAAACAAGAACCTACCTAAAGCTTCCATTACTCTTAGACATCTAAGTGATGTCTGTCATGTGCCAGACTATAGACCTTCCAGACCAGGTGATTTAGGTAAAGTCAGAGCAGGATGAAATCAGATCTTGCAGACTAGACAGTGTAGAAAAACCTTAGCCTGTGTCAGATCATACCTTTAAGATTGGATAGAGTTCAAGAAGCCGGACTCAAGCCAGACCAGACAAACTAGACCGGGGTCAGATCAGATCTTACAGACTAGACAGTCTAGATAACCAAAGATTTGGCCTAGGTTACCCTAGACCTGGGCTAGGTTACACCTTCCAGATTGGAAAGTCTATATAAAGTCAGACGTGAGCCGAGCTAGACAAACTAGAACTAACTGAAAATTTTCTATGCTGTTGAATAGCTAAGCCGTACCAGTCATTAATCAGACCAGATAGTCTATATAGACCCGGGACAGATCAGCCTTTCTGAACTGGACAGTCCAGAAAAAACTGGCAGTGCCATTCCTGAGCCAGAACAGACACCAAAAACTAGACGGTCTAGATAAAACCAGACTTGAGCCAGAGTTGATCTCCCAGACTTGTCAGCCCAGACAGAGCCAGACTTAGGCCGAACCCGTTTAAACCAGTTGCATTTTCGACCAAAAAAGATGAATCAACCAAAGTGGTGAATCTTAAACAAATAAATTATTTTTATTGAAGCTTTGCTCCTTTTAGAAGGGTATATATATATACTCTGAGCGAGGCCACCTAACTGCGAAAAAACAGGAACACCTCGTCCGCGTCACGAGAAATACGACTGAAAATGTCTACAGCATTGCACCAACGCAGATATCTCCCCTCCCTCTTTCTCTCCTTCTCCCTGCCTGCCGTTCTGGAGACCGTTGTAGTATATCAGTATATGTGCAGTAAGAACAGTTGACGCTGCGACTGTTCCCGTTCTCACATTTCTCCTCCTTTCGCCCGTTCCCACTCTTGCTGGGGCAAGGCGCACACTCGACGCGCCGCGTGTGTGTATTGAACACGGACTTACATATTGCAGGCTTTAAAGGCATTTATAATGGATAGTTCTGATAGTGATTCGTCTGAAAGTGACGTAAATCAGCATGTACTAATAACAAATGCTGATGTCCACGCAGCTCAATCGCCGATAGCTGTTTTCTCCCAATCGGTGAATGAAATAATAATCAAATTTATGTTTTTTTTAACGCTGAAGAGCAAAACTTCTGTTGGCGGTCCCACGACTGCTCTACTTTTTTCTAGTAGTTGTATTTATAATCAAAAAGTTGAGTTTTCAATCTTCAGAGATGAATTTTTCACGAAGTGTTCAGATTTGCTAAATAAAACGATTGAGATTCAATCAAAAATAACTACAATCCCATTCAAATATTAGAACAATCAAGAAAGCAAAGAATTTCAAATTGAAGACAGTTGGATTTCTAACTCATAGAGTTGGACTTCTAACAAAAAATTCATCGTCATCCCATGAAGATGAAATTTCAACCAAAAATGATGACTTTTTTACCTTAAGAGGTTGAATTCAATTCAAAAGGTCGAATTTCCAATAAAACAGTTGCATTTTTGACCGAAGAAAGTAACTTCAACAAAATAGTTTAATTTATAACTTAATAGTTCAATTCTCAAATAAATGGCTCAACTTTTGACTAATAAAGATGACTCTCCTACCAAGAAGATTAGTTTTCTGAAAGAAATAACCAGTCATGATCAGTTGTTCCGAAATTATAATTTCGAAATTTGTTCGAAATTCGACATGAAGTTGAAAATTCCAATATTTGGTGAAAATTACAATTATTTGATTTTTTTTTTAGAAATGCATCTTTCTTCTTGAATCCATTGTTCCTATTTGAAATAAAAATCCCTAAATTTATTTTTCTAGTTTGAGAATCAACTTTTTGGTTTCGAAAGTAATTATTTTCTTAGAAGATGAACTTTTTTTGTCAAGCGACTATCTTTTCGAATAGAAAAAGGATCCCTTCTGGATTGGAAATTTATCTTTTATGCTAGAAATCTGATCTTTCTTGTTTAAGAGTTTAACGATCTAAAATTTTTTATTCGAAATAAAAATCTCTTCTGAATGGAAAAGTGCGTCCTTCTGAATTAAGATCAGTCATTTCTAGCGGCAAAATTATGTTCTTCGGCTATATATGAATTTTTTTCTTTGTAAATTGAATTTTCAGGATGGATGTCTCTTTTCATAATCGGAAAATTAATTCTTTGGTTGAAAATGTAATTATTTGTTGAAAAATCGACCTTTATGCTAAATACCCGTCGTTTTGTATGAGAATTCTTTCTTTTCCTATTGAAAACTCATTTTTTTCTGTAAAAATTTATCTCTTTTCTTTTTGTGAAAAAATTCAAATTTGTAAAGCGTTGGGACGTAAGGGAGGGGAAGTGAGGAAAAGTGAGTTGATGGAAAGAAAATTAGGAGTCAAGGTTTGGGAACAAGGGAATATAAGATGAGATGGGTATTGAGGAATGTGGAGTGAAGGTGACGGTTAGGGCTGATGAGGAAAGGAGCTAGAACATTTTAGGAAATAAGGAGAAGATAAGAGTGGATAAGTAAAAACAAACGAGGGACGAGGAAAACAAAATAAGGGTAAGTGAGAGAAAGTGAGGGGAAAAACAGGGAAGAATAGGAAAGAAGAGTGAGTTAGGGGAATGAGGGATCGAAGGAGAAATGAAGGGTGAAGAAGCGTGAGGAGGAGGAGGAATAAATAGGAGCGTGACACTTGAGAGGAGGGGATAATGAGGAAAGAGCAGAATGATACAATGAGAAGGGAACTGTGCAGGGGAGTAGGAGTGTGAGATGATGAGATGTAGAATGATGGTGCGAGGGAAAATAAGGGGCTGGAGGAATGAGGGAAAAAGATTCGACATGTGGGGAGTTCGGGAAAGTGAAGGGTGGGGGAGTCGGATGAAACAAGGATTAAGGAAGTTAAATAACAAAAGGTGAGAAGATGTTGGGGTAGTGAGGAGAGGGGAAGTGAGGAAGGGTAGCGGTAGTCAAGGGAATTCAGAGGAAATAAGGAGAGAGAGTTTTATCGATCGTCACGAAATCATTTCTTTAAGGGCGTATCACAATTTTCTACTAGTTTTTTTCTTATTCTTCTCATCCTGCTTTGCATCTCATTTTTTTCAGTAAGTAGTTCTTGAACGATTTTGAGTAACAATCAAGTACGCCAATTTTGAAAGATAAAAACTGATAACAGGAAGATGGAAGAATGAAATGGTCAATAAAAATCCGGTATCAGAAGGACGTCAAACTCGCCGTCCAAATCTCTGCTAGTTCAGAAAGTCTCTCTATCGACAAGTTTTAATGGTAGATAGTAAATTCCGATATCGCAGTTACTTCCTCTCTGTCAGCTCGGACAGGGAATTAAAAAGTTTTCCTTTCATTTTTTACAGTTCCTTCCTCCGCTGCAGGAAGGACGAGTTTTTTAATAAGGAAAAAAGAGAATCTTACCACCAGCAACTCACTTTCAACTATTGAATTATTGATTTTGATTTGCCCATAATCCAACATATCCCATTGTCCCTTATTATGTAATATAAAACCTACCTTATAGAGGTGGAAACCATCAGAGATTCTGAAACCAAAATTGATTCAGTTGATTAATAACCTTCCTTCTTCCTTCTGAGGGTAATAAGGATAAGTAAGGGAAAATAAGGAGTAGTGAGGGGACGCAAGGGAAATGGGTAGAGAGAGGAGGGTTAATGGGATGTAGTGGGTAAGGAAGTCAGGAAATGACTAAGTAAGAGAGAGGATTGAGGGAAGTGGGAGAAATAAGGAGAAAGAATGCATCACATAGAGAGGGGTAAGGGTTAAGGAATGTTAAGGGTAGGAGAGGGAAACGAAGTGAAGGATGGGAGTGAATAGGATGTCGCAGAAGGAAAGTGAAGGAGAAGTAAGCAAAAGAGGGGAAGGGAGAGAAATAAGAAGAAGGGATGAGTTACGTAGAGAGGGGTTAGGGTTTATGCATGGTAAGGGTAAGTAGGAGAAATGAGTTGATGGAGGGGAGTAAATAGGATGTCGTGGAAGAAAAGTGGAGAAAGAAGTAAGCAAAGGCAGGAAAAGAGAGGAAAAAAGAAGGAATAAGTTACGTAGAGAGTGGCAAGGGTCTAGAAAGGGCAAGGGGAAGTAGAAGAAATGAATTGATGGAGGGGTGTAAATAGGATGTTGTGGAAGGAAAGTTAAGAAAGAAGTAAGCAAAGAAGAAGAAGAAGAACTGAGAGAAATAGAAAGAAGGAACGAGCTACGTATAGAAGAGTAACGTATAGGAATGGTATAGAAAAGTAGCGGAAATGGATTTATGGATGGGAGTAAATATGATGTTATGGAAGGAGAGTGAAGAGCAATTAGCATAGGAGAGTCAGGGGGAGAAAATAGAAGAGGGATGAGTTACGTAAAAAGGGGTGAGGATTCAGGAATGGTAAAGGGAAGTAGGAGAAATGAATTGATAGAGGGGAGTAAATAGGATGTCGTAGAAGGAAAGTGAAGAAAGAAGTAAGCAAAAGACGGGAAAAGAGAGAGAAAAAGAAGGAATGAGTGACGTATAGAGAGGTCAGGGGTTGGGAATGGTAAGGGGGAGTAGGGAAAGTGAATTGATGGAGGGGAGTAAATAGGATGTCGTGGAAGGAAATTTAAGAAAGAAGTAAGCAAATGAGAGGAAAGTAGAGAAATAAGAAGAAGGAATGAGTTACGTAGAGAGGGGTAAGGGTTTATGAATGGTGAGGGGATGTAGTGAAAACGAATTGATGGATGGGAGTAAATACGATTTTGTAGAAGGAAAGTGAAAAATGAAGTGAGCAAAGGAGGGGAAGTGAGGGAAATAAGAAGGAGCAAGGGATAATAAGAAAGGAGGAGAAGAGAAAGAGGGGCTGGAATAGGAATAGGGTGTAGGGAAGGGAGAATTAGCGGAAGAGTAGAGACTTTGAATATTTTAACAAGTTCATCAACGACCTTTTCAGCTACAAAACTCATTTTTTATTTTATTTTTTTCCCCTCAATCTATCTATAATATTATTTCAAACTTTAATAAATTGGAGTGAGACATTTTATCTCATATAATGAAACAATAAATAATGATTTTTTTATTCTCTTTGGGAACTCTAAAATAAAAGGTCAGTGATGGCGAAGAAACCAGTCTCAGGGTCGAAACCCTTAGGCTCTCAGGATCAAGGCTACTTGCCAATTGGCCGCAGAACTTCCTTACCTGACCCTTCTTTTTCCTTCAGTTTCGGTTGAGGATACGGTCCTTTTTTTTGCCTCTCGAGGAATTCAGCACCTTATATCATCAACAGAATTCAAATTAACCTAAATGATGGTCACTTTAGACACTTTTGGCAACTTTTTGTCCCTGAATTACAGAGCACCCATTTTTTCAGTTCTTTTGATTTAATTGTGTTAGATTTTGGAAATGTGTTTTATTTACTTGAATTATTTCCAATTCATCTTGAATTCTCTTGGATTCTTCTGAATTCGAGGGAATCACAGAATATCTGGAATAAAAATTTCGAAAATGGAATAATTTGCAATTCTACATTTCTGCAATTTTGAAATTTCAAATTCAAATTCCGAAAAATTATAGAACCTTGGCTTTCAAATTCTGAAAAGTGTAGTTTTTATAGTTTTGAAAATTTACATTTGAAAGGATTTCAAGTTTGAAGTTTTACAATGGAAAATGCTGTTACTCTGATGACTTGCATTTAGAATTTGTCCAATAAGAAGAATTTCGACTAAAAAAAACTCGAATTTTGATTGTAAAAGTTTGATTGATTATTTTGAATCTTGAAAATTGAAATTTCATAAAAAATTGGGAATAACATAATTTTAAAATATGCAAATTGAAAATTTAGGAATATTTTGATACAAATATTCGAGAAAGGTGTATTTCGAAAATTTGTTCGAAATTTTATAATTTTATAACATAAACATCCAAACCTAAACAAGTTAGCTTATCCATGATAAGTAAATATATCTTTAGAACGGATCAGTGTCATAAATGGAAGACTCCGAATTCTAGAATTTTTTTTGATAACATCTTATCAGGAATAAATAATTATATTATCCAATTTTAAATAATAATAATTTATACGGGTCTTTGGAAATTAAATTTTAAAAATTGTAATTTGATTCGAATTTTGAGATTTCAGTTTTAGTTTATAGAATTCAAGTTCACTTCCAGAATCCAATAGAAGTTGACATAAGTAAGTTTGAATTTTCATAAATTCATCATAGCTTTTCCAGAATTTATATCCAGTTGCTATTATTCGATTGAAATTGATAAAAATCGGTTTCAGGTGCCAGAACTCAGTTTGGATTGATCAATTTTAGTTTCAATTAAAAGAATACTACTAAAATTGAAAAAAATTCAAATAGAATTTTCGTGATTATGAAGATAATCAAAAACTTCCGGATTTCGATTATGGAATTATACTATGAGAAAAAAAAATCGAAGAAAATTACATTATTTTCAATTTTTCACATTTGACATTGAAAAATGGGCAGATTCCAATTGAATTCTTGAGAATCCATCTAGAAATTCTAGAATTCCGTTTGAATTACTAGAATTGGAGTTTGTCTGCTAAAACATTCTCCAGATTCTCTAGAATTTGATGAACAGGGGTTGCTGTAATCTTAATTCAATTCCTAGAAGTTTTTTTATGCCAGAATTCATATCAATCTGTTGTAATAAAAATTATGTCTTGAATTTTTTAGAACTCATTGGTTTGATGTTACAAAAATTAAATCGAAGTTGTTCGAAATAAGTTCTTATTGCTACTATTATTATTAGTTGTTCAAATTAAAAATTCAATATTTTTCGTTTATCCTGAATGGTAAATTATTCAATTTGCTAGATGTTGGTTTTCATTTTAAGAAAATAAGTTTGAGTTCTCAGAACGAAAGTTCAATTTGTAAAATACATATATCTTATTTGAAAAACTGAAATTGGATTCGCTAACATATGCAATCCTCATTTCTAGATGTATTCTAGAATTTTGGAATCAAAGTTTGATTGCTGAAAAAAATCTTGAAAATCCTAGAATTCAGAAAGTTGGGGTTACTATAATTGAATTCGAGTTGATAGAATTTGGTTTTTGTCGCAAGAGTTTGTGTTAATTTTTAAAAATGAAAATAGGAATTGATAGATTTGAATAGCTAGATTTGTTGAATCAAATTGCTGAATTTTCTGATGGATTCAGATTTCAGAACCCAAGAACAAAAGTTGAATTGCTAAAATCCAATGTTTATGGCTTAAGGCATTTCAAATTTCTATAATTTGATTTGGATCTTTGGAATTGACGTTGTGTTGCTATAATTGAATTGGAATTGATTATAATTGGCTCGAGTGTTACAGTTGAGTTCCAATTGCTAGATATCAACTCCAATTGAAAGAATATCACTAGATTTCCAAGTGCCCATTCCAGAATTGATAGCATTGTGTATTAATTGCTAGAATTGAAATAAAATCGTTGGAAGATATCTTGAACTTTCTAGAAATAAATAAACTAGAGTCACTTGGAATCATTGACGATTGCGAGATATTTGTTGTCATTTCTATAATTTATGTTTTTTTGTTTGAATGAAAATGGAATTGCTCAAGGATTTCTCGATTTCCTAGAAATTTAGTTTGCTAGAAGCCTTTTTTTGTTGCTCGACTTCAGTTGAATTACTTCAGAATAAAGATTGTATTGTTAAAAT
>WSXT02068416.1:0-12394 GCA_011762715.2 Neuroterus valhalla | reverse complement strand
AGTGCGAGGCGGGAATCGAACCCACAACCAGACAGTAGCGTGGGTCCAAAGCTCATGCCTTAGCCCCCACGACCAACGACATAATATAGATTGAAACTTACATAACTTTGAATCAAACATATCCTAAATTATTGATCTTCAACGGGTAATTTCAATAATAAAATTATTTTTGATTTGAAATCCATAAGACTGAACGAAATTCAGTTTCGAATCTTTGAAATTCAATAATTTTTAATCCAGAATATACAAAATTGATCTGCTTCAAAGAGAAGCATTCGAAATATAAACATTCCAATTGAAAAATTTGAAATTTCATCATTTGTAAATTAGTTGATCTTCACTTCCGGATCTTCGAAATTGAAGAGTTTTCAATTTCAAATCTATAAAATCAAACCATCTTCAAAAAAAGTTGTTTAAATTACATCTTTCTAAACCACAAATATTCCAAATGATCGTTATTTATTTCAAATCTCAAAAATGGTAGTATTTTTCTCTACAAATCTGTAAAACTGAATAAATTTTAATTTCAAATCTTCCAAATTTAATAATTTCCGATTCAAAATGTTCAAAATTAAACTTTACCAAAAAAATGTCTAGTAATACTGTTTAAAATTATTATATTCCAAACTGAAGAATATCCAATTGTAAATCATAAAAATTTAAGAATTTTCGATTTTGAACCTTCAAAATTAAACTGCATGTTCAGGGAAAATGGAGCATTCGAAATTATGTCATTTTAAACTACATATAGACTATGGCCGTTTCGAGTTAAAATCTCTTCAATTATAAATCTTCAAACTTGAAAAAGTTCTAATCTTAAATCATCAAGATTGTACAAAGAAAAAAAAATCATAAAAATTGCATACTATCGAATCTTTCATTGGAAATCTCAAAAAATGAAGAATCTTGAATTCAACATCATCAAGATCAATTCCCAAAAAATTTGTTAAAAATTTCATCCAATTGAAACTACGAACAATCATCATATATACGTATTTCCAAGTAAATAAAAATATTATTACATTGCTTTCCTCTGACCTTTATTCACTTCAGAAATAACGAACATGAGAAACTATTAATCATCAACTATTTATTTACTTTAAGTCGGAAATTTGCACTGAAAGTGAAAACTATATTTATTGGCTCTAAAACGAGTTAGGAATAAACCGGCTGGGCCTGTCGACATAACCTAATTGAGTATTAGTTCGACTTTCAAAGGAATATAAAAATAGAAAACTGGATTAGATTTAGTGATTTCATTCCTATGCATTGATATAAATTGTACAAAGTGTATTTAGATTGCTCGCGATAGTATAGGGTGCAGGTTGGCACTTATAAAACACCTATCGACAATTTATAGCTCGTAACAGGTTGTTACAACTTGGAGAACTGAGCTGAGTATTAATGTCGAATTGAATGATAAAAAAGTAGCAAAAATAGTAACAGAACTAGCGCGCAAAGAGCGCTCATAACGTATTGCTTCTTTGAATAGCCTATTTATCAAATTAAAATAAATACCTGGATAAAATAAAGAAAGATAGCAGAAAAAATCATATATGGCTGCTGGATCGGTTGATGGTTCAGTAGCTGTCTGATGAGTTCACTGTTGTAAAGTTTCTCGCAGTAGTAAAAATTGCTTGTTGTCAAAAGACTTTTGATCAAGAAATCCTCAAGAGTATTAGTCCAAAAAATTGGAAGTTTTCGAGATAGGTGAGGTTGAACGCAAAAAATATGACCAGGAGTAAATCTGATGTCCAGTATAAAGCTTGAAAATGAGTTGCAGATTTTCCAATGAAATGTAATCAGGCAAGTTATGAGTCCAGCCAATTTAAGACAAGACTATGAATCAGACCGACAAACAAAGGCAAACACATTGGTTATCCAGTCAGTCTAGAAAAGACTGAAGATCAGTCTAGCAAACTGAGGCAAGCTACTTTAGTAATCCAGCTATACAGACAAGACTATTGATTAGTATAACCAACAAAGGCAGAATGATTTTTTAATCCAGCCAGTTGAGACAAGACTATAGATCAGACCAATCAACAGAGGTAAAATGCTTTGTTAATCCAGTCAGGTAAGAAAAGACTAAAGATCAGTCCAACCAACAGAAGCAAGACAGTTTGGTATTTCAGTCAATGAGGACAAGACTATAGATTAGCCTAATAAACAGAAGCAAGTCTAGCCAGTCAAGACAAAACTATTGATCAGTCCAACCAACAAAGGCAAAACACACAGTTGATCCAGCCAGTTAAGACCAGACCATAGATCAGACTGACGAACGAAGGCAGGACATGTTATGAGTTCAGCCAATTGAGACAAGACCATGGATCGGTCAAGACAACAAAGGCAGAATTCTTTGTTGATCCATCCAGTTGAGACAAAGGAATGGATTTGTCCAAAAAACAAAGGCAAAACACATTTTCAATCTAGTCAGTTAAGACAAGACTATAAAGCAGCCGAACCAACAGAGGCAAGACGCTTTAATAGTCCAACCAGTTGAGACAAAACTGCAGATCAGTATAATCAACAGGGACAAGTTATTAGTCTAGTCAAGCAAGAAAGGACTATAGATCATGCCCAACAAAGGAAAAACACTTTGTTATTCCACGCACTTCAGACAATACAGTAGAATAGACCAGCAAACAAAGGTCGAACACATTTTTAATCAAGTCAGTTAAGACAAGACAATAGATCAGACTGACCAACGAAGGCAGGACATGTTATGAGTTCAGCCAATTGAGACAAGACCATGGATCGGTCAAGACAACAAAGGCAGAATTCTTTGTTGATCCATCCAGTTGAGACAAAGGAATGGATTTGTCCAAAAAACAAAGGCAAAACACATTTTCAATCTAGTCAGTTAAGACAAGACTATAAAGCAGCCGAACCAACAGAGGCAAGACGCTTTAATAGTCCAACCAGTTGAGACAAAACTGCAGATCAGTATAATCAACAGGGACAAGTTATTAGTCTAGTCAAGCAAGAAAGGACTATAGATCATGCCCAACAAAGGAAAAACACTTTGTTATTCCACGCACTTCAGACAATACAGTAGAATAGACCAGCAAACAAAGGTCGAACACATTTTTAATCAAGTCAGTTAAGACAAGACAATAGATCAGACTGACCAACGAAGGCAGGACATGTTATGAGTTCAGCCAGTTTCGACAAGACTATAGATCAGTCCAAAAAACAAAGGCAAAACACATTTTCAATTTAGACAGTTAAGACAAGACGATAACTGTGAACGAAAAAATATAATTTCTTGAGAGCTAAATTGCCAAACCTTCTATCAAAATTTTAGTCCAAAATGGGAGAAATAACTGAACCTATAGGAGAACCAACTTTTTACATCTATCAAGAATCAAATCTGTAGTATCAATATGTGTCCATCTAATACCCTTTCCTAGAAGTTCTTCCCCTCTCGAATCGTCAAGAATTTTGAAATTAAACCTTCTTTTATTGTTGCAACGGATTTTCATCTAAAGTATCGAAGCTTTCATCATTATGAAGCAAAAGGCAAATTTTATTTAATATTTGTAGGCTTATCAGAACAGATAAAAATTTTTAAATTGAAATGAAAACCGAAGACTAAATTTGTGTAATTAATAATTAGGCTTCAGTTTGAAAGAAAGTTCTGCCATTATTTCTTCAATGAACAGAAAATGAGCTTTTAATAAAGCTCTCTAAGATCCTCTCTATGTATATAAAACAAACTTTCTTAGGGGAAATTTAACCTGTACAAGAGGGTCCTGTTCTAACTTAACTAATTCTCCTATACAAGTGTAGGTACCTAATTGCTAATTAGTGAGAGAAAACAGGTGGGTCGCAGCGGAAAGAGCAACTTGATATTTGACTGAAGCTGTACAATAATTTTTCTCGATTAAACATATATAATAATAATCTATAAACGAGTTGCTAATAAAATAATGGACTCAATATTCCATCAAAAAAATTCAAGAAAACCCATCGAAAATTAGTAAAGTAGGCGGCAGAAACCACAAAAAAAAGTTTCGTAGCCTAATAAGTCGTTAATAAAGTCACTTAAACGTCCTTTTTTTGCTACCTCCCTCTGCATCTTTTCTTATATCCTGTCCTTCCTTATGTAGAATCGAGATGGAAAATGAAATTTACAACTCAAACTTCTCATTATTTCCCCTTAGTTTTGGTTATTCAAACACTTTCCGTTATTCTCTTACTCCTTTAACTATCTTCTCTTATTCTTTTTACTTTCTTTTCCTCACCCTCACATCCCCTCATGTACTATGTCTCCCTCCAACCATTTCCCCTGATTGCACCTTTTACTTTGCTTACCGTAAATCACCTTCAATTATTTCCTCTCGATTCCGACATTCCTCTCCTACCATTTCTCCTTATCGCACACTTCACTTCTCTTACCGTTAATCACCTTCCTCAGTTTTTCCCTCGAGAACCCTCCCGTCTCCTTGACTCTCCTCAGTTACTCTTCTATCATTTACCCTTTTCAAACCCTTCACTCCTTTCACCGTCAATTACGCTCCCCTATTTCGCCCTCACTTTCCTTTTCATTACTTACCAACCCCTCAAAAAACGTCTTATCCCTTAGTCTTATTCCTCCTCAGTTCCCCAATTCCTCTTCTATCATTGCTTCTCATTCCACCCCTCACTTTCCTTACCATCGACTACCTCACCCTCATTCGCCCTCACGAGCCGACCTCTCATCGCAGTTCCCCTCCCTGACCCTTATTCCCATCTGATTCCTCACTTCCTCTTTTACCATTTTCCCTCACTTACCTCTCACCACACTTCTCTTCTTTGACCCTCATTCCACTCATTTCCTTGACTTCTCTTTAAACATTTCTCCGTATCACACTTCAGTTGTCTAAACTTTAATCACGTTCCCCTTACTCAACCACCACTCATTAGTCTTTATGTCTCTCCTATATACTCTTCTCAATAGATATATTCCTCTTTCAGCATTGCCTCTCATTGCCCTCAAAGCTCCCCTTACTATCAATCATTTCCCCTACAGTTCTCCTCACTAACCCACCACTTAACACACCTAGCGACCTTTATTTCCTCTCAATTACATTATTCCTTATCCACCATTTTTCCTTAACCCACCTGTCACTTCCTATACCGCCATTTACCTCTCCTGCATTACCCTGACTTACCCATTCCTTATAACACTTCTCAGCCCTTCTCCTTATTCCCCCTGAATTCCTCGCCTACCATTTCCCCTTTGAGCACCCCTTACTTCCCTTAGAAACAATCACCTTCCTTTCATGAAACTTTTCCTCCCTTTTCCCCATTTCCTCTTAATTCCTCTTTCATCATTTTTCCTCATTGTACGGGTTACTTCCCCCAATGTCAATTAACTTTCCCTCACTTAACCACTTCCCACCAGACTTCTCCCCCTCCCTATTAATTCCCTAAATTACTATATTCCTCTTTTACGTTTTTTCGCCAACGCGACTATCAAATCCCTCACCACCAATCACGTCCTTTGCATTATCCTTACTCATCCACCTCTCATAACACTTTTTATCCCTTTTCCTCATATCTGCTCAACTTCATCGATTTCTCCTATGCCATTTCCTCTCAAAGCACCCCTCTCTTTCATTACCGTCGCGTCAACTACCTTATTTTACCCCATTTACCTACACCTCACTACAATTCTCCTCTCTGCTTTTTATTTACCTTAATTTTCAAATTCCTCTTTTACCATTTTTCCTCTTTGCACACCTCCATTCCCTAACCGTCGATCACCTTCTGCTCACTTACCCACACTTCACCACACTTCTCCTCCCTGACCCTTATTCCCTCCAATCACTCTTTTAACATTTTCCCCCACTGCACACTTCATTTTCATGACCTTCAATCACCTTCCTCCCACATACCCACCGCTCACTACACTCTTCTTTCTTCCCCTTTTTCCCCTCTGTTATTAAATTCCTAATTCATAGTTTTACGTCATTTCACCTATTACTTCCCTAAACATTAACCACCTTTCCTGCGATTCTCCTCAATCATCCATACTTCGCCACATCTCTCCTCTTTGACCCTTATTTACCCTTAATTTCTCATTTACGATTTTCCGTTGATGCACCTGCTACTTCTTATACCGTCATTCACCCTTTCGACATTGCCTCCACTTACCTATCTTTCACAATTCTTCTTATCCCGCGTCCTTATTTTCCTTCAATTCCTTAGTTCCTCTTCTTCCATTCCCTTTGAGAGAACCTCTTACTCCTCTCACTGTCAATCACCTTCTCCTCACCTTCTCCTCCTTCTTCCTCACTAACCAAACCCTCACTACACTGCTGCTCTCTAGCTTTTATTCCCCTTTGATTCCTCAATTACCGCATTACCATTTTCCCTCATTGCACACCGCATTTCGTACACACCCCTCATCTCTTTTCCTCATATCTTTTCAATTCAGTCGATTTTTCCACCATCATTTCCCAACATTACACCCCTCACTTTCCCTACCATCAATCATCTTTCTCTCATTCTCTCTTATTTCCCTACTAGTCCACTTACCTATCCTTCACAACACATCTCATCCCTTGCCCTTATTTTCCCCTCAATTCCTCTTCTACCATTTCCTTCTAGAGCATCTCTCCTTATTTCCCTTTAATTCCTAATTTCCTGTGTTATTATTTTTCCTCATTGCACACTTCATTTTGCAAACACTCTTCATCCCTTTTCTTTATATCTTTCCAATACAGACAATTTTTCTTTCATCATTTCCCCACATTACACTCCTCACTTTCCTTACCGTCAATCATCTTTCCCTCATTCTCTCTCCCTTCTATACCCCCCCCCCCCTATACCTCCCTGACCGTTATTTTCCTTTGATTCCTCAATTCTTCTTTAACCATTCCCTCTCATCAAACACCTCTCTTCCTTGACCGTCCATAACGTTCCCCTCACTCACCTACCCTTTGACACATTTCTCCTGCCTTCAACTTATTTCTTCACGCTTCCTCTCTTACCCCTTCCCCATTTCTCTTTTTACCTTCTTTTCTTCGTCTCTTCTTTTCTTCTCGTCTTCTTCTGTTATTTTATTCTCCTCTTAACTCTCTACTTCTTTCCTTCTCTTAACTCTTTTCTCCCTTCCCCTAATTACTTCTCATCCTTTCTTTTTTTCTTCTTCTTTTTTTCTTATAACTCTATTCTCATCTTCTTATCCCTTCTCTGCTTCTATTAACTTTCTTCTCCTTTTCGTCTCTTCTTTTCTTCATTCTCACCTCTTCTTCTTTTAACTTTCTTATCTCCTTATCTCCTTTTTTCCTGTTCTCCTTCTCGTCTCTTATTTTATTATTTTCTTAAATCTCTGCTCCTCTTCTTCCCCTAATTCTTTTCTTTCTTCCTTCGAATGACTCTCATCTTCTCTTCTTATCTTCTTCTCTTCATCTTATAACTCTTTTCTTCTCTTTCTCCCTTCTTCTCTTAACGCTATTCTTCTTTCCTGCTCTTCTTCCCTTTCTTCCTCCTTCTCTTTTTCTCTTAACTCTCATCTCCCATGCTTCTCACTTTCTCTCCTTCTCTGCTCTCCTCGTCCTCTCTCCTGCTCCATCACTTTTCCTCTACATCTCTTCTTTTCTTTTTCCTTGAATCTTATCTACTCTTCGTCTCTCCTTCCTTCTCTATTTTCTTCTCTTAACTCTCATCTCCTAAACTTCTCTCAACTCCTTCTTCTTTTCTTAGTAGCTTCTTTCTTTATTTACATCGTACTGTTATTCACCCCGTAATGGTTTCTTTTACTTAAAATTCAGATGGATTTGAAAAGTAAGGAGAGGGGTAATAAGTCGGGAAAGAGAAATAAGGAAAACAGAAGCTCTGATCATAAAATGGATAAATAAGTTTTCTCACCCTAGAGCGCAAAAGCAATCAGTGTTTTCGAGAGCAATTCACGGGAAGGAGAATAAGAAAACAGACTCTGAAAGAAATATTAATAGCGGATCTAGCGGGCGGGGAAGAGCTAAGCGAAACAATTTACTTCCGTAATAACTTTCTCTCGCGATAAAAATATAAAAGCGATTGCGTAAAGTGCTTTACGCCAGACTATAATATATTTTACGCTTGTCTTCCAGTATGGAACGCATCTTTACGTATCCCCTTCCCTTCTTTCATGTATCTGCTCAGATAATTGCCCATTCGTATCAGAATATAGACTTTGAATGCCTTAAAAACAAGACAAAAATCTAACAAAATTAGCTCGTAACTCCAAGAAACTCATTTACCTTCTCAGCATTTCAATTATCAATTTCCCAAGCACTCTAAGGGACGAGAAAGGAAATTATGCTTTAATTAACGAAACCCCTACCTTTTTGCATGAGTAAATCAGTAAATTTAAAAAAAAGGTGTAAAATGGGTAGATGTGCTAGCTTCGTTCTGATTATAAATCCCTGTTACCGACATATTATCGGCATCGAGTACGTTCCACAAGTTTGGTAATACGTGTCCGTGCTAAACTTCTAGAATATTCTCGATGATGTCATTAAAACGATAAAACGCAGCAGAAAATGTAAGGGCAGATAAAAATACGTCCTCGAAATGCTCAATTGAGACGTCATCAATATTGTTCTAGAAGCTTAGCATGGACACGAACCATTACAGTCTGGAAGTAATCAGAGTCACTTATGTGCCGGTAATAGGAATCTTTTATATAGCTGTTTTATCTCCACATTAACTCAATTTTGAACGTTATAATAACAAAACAATCCTCTAATGAAAAAATGGTTTTCCAAATACCTTCTAATACTTGTTGTAATACGTTAAAATGAGAAGTAGAGATGTCCCTTGACTTACCTGAAAAAAAAAGAATATTGTAAAGGTTGTATAAAAACACAATATTTATATTTATATTCTTTATAATATTTTTTAATGTTGAACATAAATTTGATGTACATTTGTAGGTTAAATCCAGGGCCGGCTTTAGTGAAATGGGAAGCCGAATTCCAAACAAAATAGTTAAATCTTTAACAAAAATGGACTAATTAATAGAATCAAATAACGAATTTTCGAAGATATAGTTGGTTTGAAAAAAAAATCCAACCAATAAGGGAATAGTTGAACACAAAGTTATTTAAATGAAATAAGTGCAACCTTCAACCAAGTTGAATTTGAATTTTGAGTTTGAAACAAAAAAAAAACAAGTTCTCAATGGAAAGACAATTTTCGAACAAAACAGTATGAACTCCAATCAAAACAAATTTAAAATTTAATTTAATTGTAGAAAATTTAAATCTTTGTTTGAAAATTCGAATACTTTTTGGAAAACTTTGGTTGCTTATTCAACGAGCTTATTCGAGATTTGAACACTATTTTGGAAATTATATTTTTTGGAGAAGATTTACCATTTATGTGAAGAATTTACCCGTATGGTTGAAAATTTATCTTTCTTCTTGCAAACTCTACTCCTTGTTCAAAGTTGAACTTTTTCGTTCAAAATTCATTCTTTCGTTTACAAAAATTGTCAAAAAATTGAAATTCATTTCTTTGGCTATAAATTCAACTAATCGGTCAAAATTTGAACTCTTTCCTACAAGTTTTAGTTTTCTATCGAAAATGTGTTATTTTTTATGGTCGAAAAATAATTTCCATGCTTGAAAATTCATCGCTTTGATTGTAAATCTAACTGTTTTGTTCAAGATTTATACCTTAGCCAAAAAGAGAAATTTTCATCGAAGATAGATAATAGAAGAAAAGTTTTACAAAAAAAAGTTTGAAACCAAAAAGACAAAATTTAACGAAAAGAGTTGAATTTTCAATACGAGAAAATGTTTTTTTTTCGAAAAAGAAATATATTTTTAACCAAATTATTGAAATTCTTCCAGAAAAGGCGAATCCCTAACAAAACAGTGTGATTTTTCAGACAAAAATTTAAAATGCAAACGAAGGAGTTCTTTTTCGAAGCAAAGTATTTCGATTTTCTATCGGAATAGTTTAATTTTCAACCAAAAAAAAAAACGAGTGACATTTAGAAAAAAAAGAGTTTAATTTCAAATAAGAAAAATTTTTCAGTTTAGCAGAAAAAAATTCCAACCAAATAATTCAAGCTTTCAATCAAAAAGACAAATTTTCAATAAAGCACTTTCCAACCAAGAAGACCAGTTCTCAACTCTTTCGACTATTTTCATTTTTTATGGAATAAAATGTTAAATTTCCACAGTTTAATTTTGAGTTTTTCTTATTCACAACTGTCAATAATTAGACCTTAAACTAGAAATATTCATGAAAACAGTTAAATCAATAACTATAGCAGAATAGTTTTGCATCAAACAGTTTCATTTTTAACTGGAAAGAATAATTTTCTGTCAAGGAATACGAAATTTCACCAAAATGCAAAAAATGTCAACTATGGAATTTTAAACCAAGAAGATCAATTTTGCACTCGAATGATAAGGAAATTTTATGCAAAATGTTGAATCTTTAGGCAAAAAACGAGTCAACAACAAAATAAATAAATTTTTAACAAAAGAAATTAATTTTGTACTAAAATATGAAATATTAAAAAAATAGGAAAAAATAGAACTTTCAACTTAGAAGATTATATTTCTTCCAAAGAAGACGAATTTTAAAGAAAAAAAAAAATGGATTTTCGAAATACAGTTGAATATCTGTAACTGGAGCGGATTAATTCTCAATAAAGGAGATAAATTCTCAACTTGGATGATCAAGTTTAAGTAAACAAAAAATTTTTTCATGAAATAAATGAATGTAAGTGATTGAGATTTTACAGTGAACATCCAATGGGGTCTGTTCACTTTGAATTTATGAGGTTTATGAGAAACGATTTTTTGCATAGTAGGTAAAAATACTCAGAAGGCATCCCCAAACATAATTTCTAGGATAAAAACTTTAGCCTTCTCTTTTAGGTGCAACTTGGTTAAGAGGAAGCTTTACATAAAACTCTGGAGTTTCCCATGTTATTGTGAAGTAAAATAAATATATACCGTTTTAAAATAAAAATTACTTGGAGAGCAGGCAGGTTGGCACTTTGTTCCACCGCGTCGATCTGGAAAAAAGGGGTAACACATTTCTGTTTCACAAAGCTATATGGGGTTGCCAAGCAACGACTAATGGTTGCATTACAGCCTAATGAACGTTTCATAATGATGTCAGCTTCATTAAATGCATGCGTCTTGAGCATCTTTTATTAAAATTGCACACACGAAGCATTCGCACCTCGTGAAATATTATATTGTGTACTCAACCCATTACAGTCCAAGTTTTTGCTGTCTGAAAAATTGTCTATATTAATCTGAAACTTCATTATTTATTATTATTATTATTATTATTTTAATATTTGCCAAATCCCTCCTGGAAATTGATCTAGAAGTCATCGTGTGCTTTTGACTGAAATATCAAACTCGTCCCATAACACTGCTCCGACACAGGACGCTAATCAATATCATTAACAATCATACCAGGTGGAGCATTTTGCGAAACCCATATATTAATCCACTTAGGAAACCTCTACACCAAGGTACATCAGTATCCAAAATCTTTCGTTTTTAAGCGTCCCTCTTCTTCTTATGGACAATAAATTGTCCTACAAACATCTCAAAACTTGCATACATCTTTTGCTATCTTTACTTGCATACCTCTCTTCATGCAAGCTCTTGTGTTTTTATCACTTTTTATTCCTTTTCATTCCTTCTTCGCCTACCTCCCGATCGCTTCAAATCCCTCGAAATTGAGTAAAAATATAAAACTTTCAATTAAATTGAGAATCTGAATAGATGGATTTCAAACGAAGATGCTTTTCTACCAATAAAAAGGATTTTTGACGTAAAATATGATTTTTAACCAGGAAAGATGAATTTTCAACTTATAAATGATGTTTTGAGAAAGTAGTCACTTTCAATCAAAAAACAAATTTCGAACAAAATCCATGAATTTCTAACACACTGGTTGAATTTCCCAATGGAAATATAAATTTTCAATCAAAACAGTGAATTTCAACAAACTACATAAATCTTGAACCGAGAAGATTTAGTTTCTTTCGAAACAGCTCGAATATTACCAAAATACGTGCAGTTTCGGATGAACAGTTGCGTTTTCAATTAAAAATATTAAATTAATGACAAAAAGACAAATGTTTTAGGAAAAAAACAAAGTTAGAACAAAATAGTGAAACTTCCAACCAAGCAGTTGGATTCAACCGGAAAAGATGTGGATAAAGTTCTGAACGTTCAAATGAACGATGAAAAAAAAAATCCAAACTAATTTTTTTTGGTGAAAATGTTCGCAATGACATGAAAATACATAATATGCGAAAAAATACCCAAGTTTATAGTTCAAAGGGTGGAAAACAACCCTTATTCACGAACTATCATTAAAAACACAGAAAATCGCCCAAAATATCTCAAAGTTTGTAAATTTTTCTGAATATTATGTCCTG
>WSXT02068405.1:0-12395 GCA_011762715.2 Neuroterus valhalla | reverse complement strand
TTGAAAATTCAAGATGTGAAATTTCAGACGATTCTAATACTTTCTCAATCATAAATGATGAGAATGTAAAAAAATTGCCTTTCAAGCATGAGGTTGAAAATTAATCAAATTTTTTTGGGTGAAAGGGTAGCCGTGGTGGCTCAAGCTATGCTTCATTAATCCAGACAAGCACATATTATTACGGTGAAGGGTTCGAATCCCTGTACCGATCGAGTTTTTTTATATCTATTTGCTCCAACAATAAAAAATATTCAGAATTATCTATTTTCTTTCATATAATCTGTGGAGTATGAAAAATAAAACAGGATTTTTGTAAAAATAACAATGAAAAAAAGTCCTAACTCTGTAAATATTTACTGTAATTAATTGCATCAGGAATAAAAGGAACTCGATAGGCTTTTAACAGAAGATCTTTCCATTCACTAAAGTCAACCTAATTGAATTTTGTTCTCGATGAAAAATTCAAACATGAAAAAAATAATTTCCTAAGTAAGAGAGAGAACCCGAATCCAGAAAATGTGAAAAGCTGAAGTTTTACTTGCTCGGGCTTAGGCTCGTCAATATAAGATTCCATAAAAGCCTTTTTGGAAAACAAACAGAATCGAAAATAAACGGCTTCTCAGTGAATCAGAGTCGATCTGAGACCCCTGGGCCGAGAAATCTGCTAATAAGTTGGGTAAATATGAAATCATTGTTGTTCTTACATGGTGTGCGTGTGGGTTCATTGAGTTGTTGTCATGGGGTGGAATTGAGGTGCTATGAGAGTATAAGGATAATCCATTAGACGAGTTGTAACCCAAAACTGCGCAAACAAGGGTGGTCTTGGATTAAATATGATGGACGAAAGGACGGATGGACCGAAAGGAAATTCCGATCTCTAGAAAAAAAAAGAAAAATGTAAGAGATAAGACACACCGAAGGACAGGTGCATCTTAATCACACAATGGATGTAACTGAAGATGATACTAATTGAAAGATCTAAAATGTATCTTAGTGGAAAACTAATAACTTATACGTAGTATTTTATTGCATATAAAAAATTATAATTCATTTTCAACTCCTGGCAATTATATAAAAAACCAGGAATCCAACGATCAAATTTTAATAAAAAAAGTTAGAATATATCAACGTTTCGGTGTCCACTCAACACCCTCATCAAGGTTAAAAATCTCCCAGCAGGGTTTTGACCTGCACGGAGTTTTTTACCTTGATAAGGGTGCTCAGTGAACACCGAAAGGTGTTTGGAAGGTCTTTGTCCAAAGGTCGTTGGAATCTTTGTTTTTTATTCAATTACCAGGAGATGCAGATTTCAACTCGAATTTTGGACGTTAAAAAGAAATCTTATTTTGTATTATTTCCCCAAATTCCAAATTTCTCAATTTTCAAATCAGGATGGCGATTCGACGGACGATTTTAAATTCCCGGTTCTTCCCGGTCATATTTTTCAATTTTCCCGGTCAACTAGGAGTAACATTTTTATATGTGTCGCAAAAAGCAAACATTTATATTTATTCATGCCGTTCATTCTAAACATCATTTAAGACAACAGATCAAACATTGCAAAATAAATCAATTTTAAAAAGAATAATCTGATTTTCAACAAAAAATATAATTTTTTTACAAAAATCGAAACAGTTAAACTTACAACTGAAAAAATAAATTTACGATAACAAAATAAAAGTGGCTTCTAACAAAGAAGTTCTTTTTACAACCAATGTGATAAATTTCCGAATAACATTATGAATCTTCAACCAGAACAGATCAATTTCAAAACAAAAAGATAAATTTACAACTAAAAAGATAGATATCTAACTGGAGCACTTCAATTTCCAACCATGAAGGTAAATATTCAAACAATGAGATTATTTTCTAAATAGAAAGGATCATTTTCTAAGAAAAAATGTAATGTTTCAACAAAAAAGTCGAATTTCAAAGTAAAAAAAAAAACATTTTCAAAGAAAAATGTAACAGTAACATTTTTAGTTTAAAAAAACAATTTTTAACCAAGCATGAGTGTTTTATACTAGAAAAAAGGAACTTTAACTAAAAGAGTTGAATTTTCAAACAGATAAATTAACTTTTACAGGAAAAGATTATTTAATGAAAACTATTTTTCATGAGACGAGAGAAATAAGAGTATTTTTGAATACTCAAATTTTAAATTGAAAACAAGAATTGTTAACTAAACAAATAGATTTTCAAAAGAAACTATGGAATTCCCAATTGGGATAAGTTCAATTTTCAGTTATAAAATTACTTATAACAAAAAGAAATATCTTTCAACAAACGAACAAACTTTCAAACAAATTATTACATTTATGCACAAAATGACGAAGAATCAAATGAAATTGTAAATTTTTAACTGAAGTAGTTGAATTTCAAACCAGAAAGATTAATGTTTAACTGAAATGATGAACATTTATTTAGAATAGTTCAACTTTTGACGAAACATTAATTTTCAACCAAAAACCAAATTTTTTCAACAGGATGGTTGAAATTCGAACCATGCAAATAAAAAATTTCCAAAAACAAACATGGAATAGTGACATTTTTGCCTAGAAAAATTATTTTTAAACCAAAAATAAGTTTTCAACGAGACGAATGTTCGACTAAAATTAAAAATGTTTGACTGTATAACTTGAATTGTTAACAGTAAGAGTTAATGAAGAAGAATATTAACTTCCGAAGAAAAATATAATTTTCTACAAAAAATCGATTTTTAATGAAATATGTGAAGTTTCAACGAAATAATCGAATTTTTAATTCAAAAAGACGAACTTTCATCAAAATGTTGAATTTTGAACTGGAAAAGATCAATTTTTAACAACTTCCGAAGAAACAATATTTAAATAATTATTTATTCAAATATTGATGAGGCCAGTAGACAGAAAAATTAACATCATAATATTATTTATACATGCCTGGTCAAAAACCGTTACATCAAAACTAAAATTAACTTCATGTTAGTAGGATGAAAAATCTTACAAGCATACAAATTTCGTCGAAATTGGCTTGTAGGGGGTTGTGAAAAGTAAATCTTGTACTCTCCGTAGCTTAGTGGGTTAGAGCACCAAACCGGAAATCTTTAGGACCTGGGTTCGAATCCCAGCGGGGCTAGAGAGTCATTTTTCACAACTTTCAAAAAAACAATATTTAAATAATTAATTATTTAAATATTTATGAGACCTGTAGAAAGAAAAATTAACATAATAATATTATTAGAAAAGATCAATTTTCCAATAAAAGTGAAATAGTTTAATTTTCAGTTGAAGTAATTGATTTTCAACGAAGCTGATGAATTTTCAGGTATAATGATGAATCTTTAACAGGAATAGATGTATTCTAAGCAAAAAGCATAATTTTTGACCATAAGGATTAATTTTCTCCAAAAAAGGCAAATTTTCCACGAAGTTTATTCTCAAAGAAATATTTTGATTCCCAAATTAAAAAATCAACGTTGAACTAAATACTTGAATTTGCACCAAAAAAGATGAGTCGGTTTTTAACAAAATATTAGTTACAGTTTCAACCAGAGGTGAATTTTGAATCGGAATAATATCACTTTAACAAGAAAAATTGATTCTCAAGAAACAAGTTTAAATTCCAAACAAGTAGTTGATTTCTTAACACAAAAAGGATGAATTTGCAATTAACAATGTAAATAAGCTTTCTATCATAATTCAGGGATAATTTTTTCTTCAGAATACTACTTCCACTCTATAGACTGCTTGAAGTACTTTCTTTATTTGAAATTGAGAAGAGGGGACTTTAAAATTGTGCCAAATCTTGAAGTGGAGGAACGATTTTTTTTAATTCCTCTCTTCTAAATCTGAATTATAATTAGTTTGAAAAGTTCACGTTCCATGTAAAAAATTTCCCTGTTCCAAGTGAAATTATACTTCTCCACTGAAACTCCCTGCCCTAAAATAAAAATTATAATTATTTTCTGAAATTCCCTGTTCCAAGTCAGATGAATGAGGAAAAGCAAATAAAACGTGATAAACACATTTTTTTGAAAAAATGAAGATAATTTCTCTTTCTGTAGGTTTGGGCTATCATCAATTCGATGACCATTTTGAGTCAGCTAAAAAAATCTCACACAAACAAATTTGCAAAACGCTTTTCTTATATCTCATGACGTATAGATATATTTAAATATTTTGAGAATCAGATAGAAGGGAATTTATATTCTTCAAATCAGATGATAAGATCTCTTTTTAATTCATGAAAAGAAAGCGATCATTTCTCGTATTTTTTTCAGTAGAATTTTTAATAGTCTAGGTTAAGTCAAGTAAATTTCCGGTCATTTCCCGGTTTTTTCCTGGTCAATATAATGCCCGGTCATTTCCCGTTCAAGTCGCCACCCTGCAAATGTTATTCTTCCTTGAAAATGGATATAAATGTACTGGATGATGAAATTGGAAGAGGATGGTTTCAATACGAGATAAAAAAACATTTGTAGACAAATTGGGAAATAAAGATGCGCCAGCAATCTTTTAATCAAATTTTGGGGTGTCCAGAGCTAATTTTCTGAGTAGCCTAAGCCTAAAACCAGGCAGTAAACTTTCGCCCCAAAAGTGTCGAGACTAAGATACGATCCAGGTACCAGACGTGCCTAAGTGGTCTGATTCAATTGGCTATATAAGCAAATGAAAACGTCTGATGGAAGAGGCTAACTTGGAAACTCAACGGAATGAAATTGTCCGTTTACTGTGAGAAGAACCACATGCTGACCACTTTCGTGCAGTTGACACTTTCCACGGCTTTTGTTTTCCGTCATGGTGTGATAGGAGAAAACGCAACTGGGAAAAACAAAGAGGATTTAGAGAAATAGAGACATTTATAAATGGACTTCCCCCGTTGCAGGAAAGAAAATATATAACTCTTTGACCGTCATTCACCGATCGATCATGTGTTTTGAATGAGTAAATGCGGTAAAACTAAAAATATAAGGAAAAACTGAATTAGAAATAATAAAATGAATTTTTGGATCTTTTTTGCACACCAGTTGTATTTCAACACATGAACCATTGCAAGATGTGCAAAAACAGAGATTGTAATGAAATATAGGGACGGCGATATGACAAGCTAAGCGCAGAGGGCAGTACTGAGTTTGGAGACATGACTTTAGCGCAAGCGTCAGGACAACGGTGCGCAATTGTTTTGGTGACGAAATGTTTGATGTGATATATGAAATAACCTAG
Organism: Neuroterus valhalla; assembly: GCA_011762715.2. Lineage (NCBI taxonomy): Eukaryota > Metazoa > Arthropoda > Insecta > Hymenoptera > Cynipidae > Neuroterus > Neuroterus valhalla. The sequence goes on along the minus strand of WSXT02068405.1, from coordinate 7,191 downwards.
TGATATAATTATTTTGAAAACAGATAGAAAAATTGATTACAGTGCTTAGTATAATGTGAGAACGAAATGAAACACGGAGAGAACTGGTAGAGTATATGCTACAATTCGCGTTTAGTAAGCTGATTTATAGTAATAGCAACTACTCGTTGGTTCAGAAACACCTAATAGAGTTTTGTTGATTCTACACGTAAAAAAATATGAGAAGCGCCTGGTCACAGGAGTCGCGCCACCGTTGATGCTTGTTTGGTCGTAGCCGTATCGCTCACGAGAGAAAATTGTGACGGTGTGGTACGCTTTAAAGCGCTGCAGTGTCAGCCCGAAACCATGCTAGTCGCTGATCGTATGCGCCATTGTTTGACCACTCTCTATTACAGAGCCCTGAAACGGTAGTGCCTACGATCAGCGACGAGCATGGTTTCGGGCTGACACTGCAGCGCTTTAAAGCGTACCACACCGTCACAATTTTCTCTCGTAAGCGATACGGCTACGACCAAACGAGCATCAACGGTGTCGTGACTCCTGTGACCAGGCGCGTCTTATATTTGTTTGCGTGTACTGAACAGAAGAGTACGAACGCTAACTATCTGTTCAGTAAAATCAACTTTATAGCCCTCTGAAGATGAAACTGAAGTTTGCAACGTTTCCCCTGGCTCCTTACCTAAAATCTTAAACATGGATTTTGTGAATTTTGATGATCAATAACTTTGAGAAAAGTTTCATCCCTTAGCTGCCGGGGGAAACAGTCAATTGTTGAAGGTTGAAAATACAAAATCCATTTTTAAGATTTTAGGTAGGAAACTTTGAAAACATTTTAGAATTTTTTATCGATTTTTGATGCGTAAGGGTTGAAATTGGTTGCTTCTCCCGGTAGCTAGGAAGATGAAACTTTTTTTACAGTATTTAGCATCAATATGTACTAAATACATGCGTTAGATTTAAGGTAAGAAAACTTTCACTGCTGCCTTATTGAATTCAAATGACAGGAAAACATCTCCAGATGATAAGGATGCCATTTTCAGCATTCTTATGGAGGAATTAAAATTTATTATGCTGGAGGTAATTTAAGTTGATACAAAAGAGGGATCTACAAGGATTTAATTTACATTAGGTTTGCTGTTGGGTGACAATGAGGCCCTCAACAGTGCCTCTGGACTTATGGGGTCCAAATGCAATAATTTTTTCAGACTTTGTAAAATGCGGGAGCAGGAGAATTAAAATAATTCTTATTAAATTAGAATGTTCAGACCACATAATTCTAATTTGTAATTAATTTTATTTTTATTTGCATTTGCATCAATAAGTTTTTTGAAAATTCAGTGTAAACCGAAAAATTGAAATGTTCAGAGATATAATTCTAATTTTTTATCTGCTTAAGAATCCATTCCATGTTTTTCAAACTGCTGACAACTAGTCTGGATGGTCGAATGGTTAGGCTCGTTGATTAGCGTACGTTAGGTTATGCGTTCGAATCCCTCCCGTTGCGTGCAAAATTTTAAATGTTATTTAAGCGTTGAAAATTACGATTTATCAATAATCATAAGTAGATGTGAGCATATCTTGAAAAAATCACGTATTATGTGTAATTATATATAATATAATAATAATAATAATATATAATATAATATAATTTTAACCGCAATTTCAATGATCACTGAAGAGTAGCATCTACTGTGCACGCAGTCGCATGTACGATTCTTGTTCAGTAGAACACACTTATCTTCAGTATGTTCTACTGAACAGGAATCGTACATGCGACTGCGTGCGTAGTTAATGCTACTATTCGAATCGGCTAAACACGCGTTCAGTAGATTCTACTGTCACAGTGGCCAGTCCATTATTTACTATTCCGTTTAGTAGCTCTAACCCTTGCAAGGGTGGAATCCACTGAACTTTTTTCTCCGTGAATGCCAATGTTTCAGTTCAAAGCTGCAGTTAATGATTAGGTTTTTGTTACAAGAAACTGTGGTAGGTAACATAGTGTTTTGAGGTTAGATGATTATGTCAGTGACGAGTGTGATGGATCTATCTTTTCCTCTAGATTGATCGCTTATGCTTAACACAATGAATTTGAAATTACAATGTTAATTTTTAATATGACATGGTAAATGGACTACAAAAAGCACAAATTGTGTGACAAAGATGGTACAACTGAGAGTCGAGGGAGAAAAGCGATTTGACAGATCGTGGTTTAGAGGTTAGGGACTCTAGTTATGATTTTATACTTGTGGCAGAGAAGGCACAAAAAAATCTTGAGTGGAGATAATTAACAAAATTGTATTTTCTCTCAATATTTATTTTATATGATAAAAAAAAATGTACCCGAATGAAAACCTTTGGTGTATTTATCCTCCGTGGTAAAGTGTGTCGAGCACAACCACAATGCTGAACCTGGACAGAAACTTTCCCGTCAAAATAAACATCAACACTGTGCAATATATGTTTATAGCAGACGACGCCGCCGTCTGTTATGTCTCCACGCTTCCTAGCGATCCTAGCGGCCGGAAGTGTCAATCGCTGTCCCTATAGATTTGAGGTGCAACATAACCAACAAATCTCAAGCCTTACGCGGCGGTATTTTGGGAACAGGAATGGCCATGTTATAAAAGAGTTTATCTAGTAAATCAGGAATATTCAGAACAACAATTTTGTATTTAAGATATTTATAGAAAGAGAGCAAAACCTATTCATTTTGACCGACTTAGCAAATTCAAGGGGAGAGTATTGAGGAATAAAAAAATTAAGGAATGTAAAAAAAGGAATACAGGGTGGCGATTTGACGGACGATTTCAAATTCCCAGTCATTTCCCGGTCAATTTTTTAATTTTCTCGGTCAACTTAAAGTAAAATATTCATATTCGTCGCAAAATGCAAACATTTTTTTTCGATTCGTGACGTTAATTCTGAACTTCCTCTAACAAATCAGATCAATTATTAAAAAATAAATAAATTTTTGAAAAAATACTCTAATTTTCAACGAAAAAATATCATTCTTCTGCAAAAAATGGAACAGTTAAACTTAAGATTGGAAAAATTCAATTAACGATAACAAAAAAAAATGGATTTCCAACAAAATAGTTCATTTTCCAACCAAAGTGATAAATTCCCAGATAACATTACGGATCTTCAACTGGAACAGTTTAAATTTCAAACCAAGAACATGAAATTTCAAATAGAATGATGAATATTCAACTGAAGCACTTCAATTTTCAACAATAAAGATGAATATTTAGACAAAAAGATCGATTTCCGATTTGAAAGATTGATTATCTACCAAAAAATACAATGCTTTAACGAAATAGTCAAATTTTGAACTGAGAAAATAATTTTTCAACCGAAAATAGAACCGTAACATTTTTAGTTTAACAATTCCACATACCAACAAATAAGAGTTTTTAACCAAAACAAGGAATATTATGGCAATGTAGTTTTTGTCGACCAGGGTAATTGAATTTAGGAAAGATGGAAAAAATGCAGACTACTGGTCTGCAAGGAATCAAAAACAAGAAATCTTCAACTGAAAGAGGTAAATTTTCAAACAGATGAATTAACTTTGAGTGAATTTTGAATTTAACCAAACAAATGAATTTTCGAATACAAATATAAAATTTCCAATTCGATCAAGTTAAATTTCCAATTAAAAAAATTACTTTTAACAAAAAAATTAGCTTGTAACAAAAAAAAACTTACTTTCAAACAATTCAACTTTATTTGTTGAAATTTTGATACAAAATTATCTTCAACCAAAAAATACAATTTTTCAATAAAATGTTCGAATTATAAGCTACAATGATAATCGTTTCAATCAAAAAGAAAATATTAACAATTTTGCCCTAAAACATTAATTTTAAACCAAACATAAGGGTTTTGAACTAGATGGATGTTCGACTAAAATGAGAAATATCTAACTGTATAACTTGGATTATTCACCGTTAAGAAGAATTTTTAACAAGAAAAGTAACTTCCGAGCGGGACAGATAATTTCATACGAGAAAAAATTATATTTAACCGAACAAATAAACTTTTGAATACAAGTATGGGATTTTCAATTGGAAGAAGTTGAATTTCCATGTAAAAAAATTACTTATAACAAAAAACAACTAATTTCCAACAATAACAGAAACTGTAGTAGTTGAATTTCTGACCAGAAAGAAGAAGTGTTACTGAAATGATGAAACTTCAACTGGAATAGTTAAATTCTTGACCAAAAATTTATTTCAAACCAAAAAATACCATTTTCTAACAAAATGGTTGAATTTTAAGCTATTGCAAAAATTATTTTCAACAAAAAATGAAATTCTACCATCTGAAAGAGTGATTTTTTCAAACCCCTCTCTTCTACAATCCAAGTTATAATTGTTGAAAAGTTCCCGTTTCATGGCAAAAATTCCCTGTTCCAAGTGAAATTATGAATCTTTGACGAAACTCCCTGCCTTAAAATAAAAACCCAAATCATTTTCTGAAACTCTCCTACTTGAGTCAAATAAATGAAGAGGAAGCAATTAAAACGTGATAAATTCATTTTTTCGAGAAAATTGAGAAAATAATTCTTACTGTATGTTTGGGCCATAACCAATTCGATTATAAACTGGAGTCAGCTAAATAAATCTCAGAAAGCAAATATAAAGATATATTTAAGGACTAGCTTAAGTCAAGTAAATTCCCGATATTTATTCAAATTGCCAGTCATTTCCCGGTTTTCTCTCGGTCAATTTGCCACCCTGTTTTTCTATGATATTGCAAAAACAGTCGAAATTTCAGTGTTTGTTCTCTTCAATTTCAAGTACAATTTGTTTAGATTCACCATTATGATACTGAGTGTAATTTGTTCCCGTCATGATGTAAAACTTACGTGTGTACAAAATTCTAAAACATCTTCTTCGTAGTGAAACAACAGGCTTTTATAGAAGTTTTATAGTTACTTTTTCGACTGATGTTGAGCTAATATTAAACTGATTGCTCATCGAAACTCTCTAAGAGGAAATATTAACTTATATAGAATGACTTGAGTGATAAAAGTTTTGTCAGATTTAACCAATTGACCTGCCATTTCCGGTTCAACTAGTAAAACTGGAAAATTTACTTGTCAAATGTGTAAGGTCCCATCTCTAGTCTGGCTGATTAAAGAAAAATTTGGTGACCTAGATTAGTTTGTTTCAGTAATGACATACAGCATTTTTTCATTCCTTGAACAGTCTAACGAATTTTTCTCATCGGTAGACAATTATTGTACAAAATTTTGTATTTTATCAGTTTTTTCATGATAAAAAACAGACACAGTGTAAATTTTCTTGGTCTGCTAAATAAATCGAAAATTCGTGAATGATCTTCAAAAGCTGGAGCAATTTATTATTTTCATTCTTGACTTGCCCACAAATGCTGAGAAAATTTTTCAATTTATCGTTAATATGATCAAATCCTTGCTGAATTGGTTTATTGATCAGCCCTGTTCAAAATTCCAAATTTTCTAGAAATGAGTACAATGTGTTCCATAACTATTGTTTAAAAAAAGAAGAATGAATCGGGTTGCCTCGGAATGAACCGTTTCGAACTGCATTTCAAAGAAAACTCTTTAACTGAAAAATTCAACTAGACAAAATTCTGAGAACTTTTTTCTTCAGAAAGAGGCTAAAAAATAAAATTCTGAAGTTTATATTTGTACACTGACTTTCTGGTCCAATGGATACGGAAAGCTTTTTTCCGCAGGGAGATTATTGGAAACCGCAGATTTGCATGACGCCATCTATAATTTTAATGCGGTCAAAATGTGAACTAGCACGAGTGAATTAGTTTTAGGATGTATTTTGATTTGTGCATGAAAATCCGTTCACAATTCATTTTTCAGTTTGAAACAATGAGTAAACAATATAAAAATGTATTTATCGAAAACAAAGTGTTTTTGGCGAAGTTTTCATCACATACAGTAGAAAAACAGCTTTACTGTCAAAACTGATATTTCTCAAAATAACATTTATTTTACTACATCATGTAAGTTTTAGTAAATTATGATATTCAATAAACTTTTATTGGCGCAAAAATACTCAGAGTCGTTATGTATATCAATTCATATATAAAATATTCAGTATATAAAAAACTTTAACCTCAAAGTTAGGTTAGATTTGATATTACAGTTATTATTGTCTATTACCCATATTCTCTGTACATTCTGAATCCGATTTTTCACTGCATAAATTATTTATAAATTATTCAAGCTCAAAATGTGATGAAACTCACTTCATGTGGTGAAATAATAGTTTCTTTGAGAAAAAAAAAACAGTTTACAGAGAACGCGATTTTTCATTCTATACGATAAACATTGAATTTTAAACACTATGTTTTTGATCAATAATAATTTTCAATACTATGTATTGAGTTTATGCTTCGCACAACAATCGTAAAATCACTTTTATGCATGAATTAAAATGTATCTTAGAAATTCGACCTCTTTGCTTTAGTTCGTGACACTAGCGCAATCTAGATTTCAGATCCTGAAAAATGCAGGTCCCGCTTTGACGAGAAAATCCGATCCAATGGACCGGAATCTTTTTCGTGAAATTTTATTCACTCGGTGAAGCTACGTTAATGATGGTTACAGAAATATTTGCAGCAGAGGAAATTATGCGTGAATCTAAAAAAACCGTTATGACCTTCAGAGTAAAAAAATCCTTCTGTTTGCAACCAATACAGTTTTTTTGGGTCGATCGATAAACATCCTATGAAAAAACGATAACAGAATAACTAGTAGTGGACCCCATTCCACGTAAAAAAAAAAAAAATGTTTTCGCTCCTTCAGGTCACGAGGTAAGAGGTTTTTGCCTTAGGGGACAATGTCCCAAGGCTTGAATAAACTCTAAACTAAACTAAACTAAACTAAGAGGATGAAACTTTTACCCTTTCCATTCCGAAGGCTGTGCATGTACATGACAAAGACAAATTTCTCAAATTTTTTGTTTAAAAAAATGGTTTAACCATTGCTTCAATAAGTTTTTAAAATTCAAGATAATTCTGTAACTTTAACCCTGAAACAGCTTGGAGGGAGTTGGTCTTAGGGAAAATCCCGTAACGGTAGCCCAGGGGGAAATTTACCATTGGCCCAAGACTGGGCCAATATCGTATAGGTCCAACGTTGGGAAAAGCTTGGGGTGTCTACGCCCGTGCCAAGACTCGGGCGGCCAATGATGGCCCATTATTGGG
>WSXT02068404.1:10130-20376 GCA_011762715.2 Neuroterus valhalla | reverse complement strand
CCTTTTCTAAGGCAAGAAACTCAAGTTCATGAGAAAAATGACTTCCAAGTCATAAAAATACTGAGTTTCCGAAACAGGGCTTCGTAAGTCAGAAAAAAGTTGGAAGAAAAACTATAGGATCTCAATTGAAGTCAGAAGAAAGTAGTTTTTCTTAATTCCCTTTTCCAAACATGAAGAGAAAGTTCATAGAAAATCCACTTTACAAGTCATAAAAATACTGATTTTCAAAACCACTCATGTTCAAGTCAGAAAAAAGTCCTGAAAATGAAACGCAGAATTCCAATAAAATATATGCACTCCAACTTTAGAGAAATAAGGAATATTTGTTCAAAATATCCTCTGCCGCGAGGAAAGAAAAACTTATCTTTCAAAAATTCTCTGTTTAGAGTCATAAAAAATAGTAAAGGCTTCATGAGAATTTTCCATATAAAACAATAAAATAAATATTCCAGTGAAAAAAAGGACCACTTTCTCAACTCCGCCGAGATCCGAACCTAGGACCCAACGTTTGCCAGACAAGTGCTCCACCAAAAGGCGGTCCTTTTCTCACAGAAAATTGTATTCAATATCAAAAATTGAATTCCTTCATATAAATTTGTAGGAGACAGAATAAAGTAACGTTTGTTTTCTTAGGAGGAAAATTAGAAAGTCCTCTTATTCTGATCAGTGGTGACGTGGTGGCGAATACGAAGCTCAAAAGAAAAAATTTGAATCTGAATAGGACGCCTCTTGAAATTGCTCATAAGAACCTGCAGTCGATTCTCTCATTCTCTTTTCTTTCTGCCCGCAACCGAGCGTCAGAAACACAAGGAGATAGGACAATAAAAAATGATTTAAATAATCCTCGCCATGCAAATGCTCGTGAGATTCTCACGGGACACCATAGACCAATGGGGTGGGGGTTGAAAAAGTAAAGAGAAAAAACTATAACCCAAGACAATCGACCAATCTGCATACCTAGAGACCCACGGCCCCAAAAACTCACCCCTTGTTTCTGGGGTCGAGAGAGACTCTGGATTATTAAACAAACTTCCTTCTTGGAGATTTTTTATATCAAAAACAAAATCCATCCGAGAAAATTCAAGTTCAAATTTACATCTATTCTCTTTGATAAATAAAAGATTCTTTAAAAAAATTTTTGTAAAGGTAAAAAATATGTTTTTTAAATTCTACAGATTATTTTTCTGACTTTTTTCCGACTTGAAAATCAGTGTTTTTATGACTCAGGAGGGGTTGTTTTCATGGACTTGTTTATTTGTAGACTTGAAAGAGATAATTTTGAAAAACTAAAAAAAAATTATTCCAAATCCAAATCTGAATATATCCAATTTAAATCAAATAAATCCGAATAATTCCAAAAAAATTCAAATGAATCTGAGTGAATCTGAATAAATGGAAATAAATTATAATAGATCGACATACATCCAAATATTTCAAAATGGATTCAATTATCCAAATAAATCTTAATAAATCCAAATAATTCTAATTCAGTCCAGAGAAATTCTAATAAATCCAAATAAATCCAAGCAATTCCTTATAATTACAAATCAGTCCAAACAAATTATTAAATTCGGAATAAATATGAATATTTCTACTTGAATCAAAATATATCCGAATAATTTCGGAATGTTCCAAACAAATTAAAAAAATTCCAAATTAATCAAGATGAATCCAATGGATTCAGAATCCATCCGAATAATTTTGGATTAACTAAATGAATCAAAATATTTTTAATAGGCCCAAATGAATTCAAATGAATCCACATGATTCCAAATAAATTCAAAGAAATCCAAATAGATCCAAATGAATATGAATGAATCTAAATATATCCGATTTAAATAAAATAAATCCAACGGATTACAAGTAAATTCCAATGAATCAAAACCAATCTGAATCAATCAAGGTAAATTATGATAAATCGACATGAATCCAAATAATTCCAGATAAATTCAAATGTATCAAATGGAATCTGAATCAATTTGAATAAATCCAAATCAATCCGAATTATTCAAAGAAAACCTAAATACATTAAAATTGTTCCAAACCCATCCAAATAAATCCGAATGAATCTAAATATATCCCACTAAAATCAAATAAATCCAGAAAATTCCAAATTAACCAAAAGAATCCAAATGAATCTGAATAAATGAAGATGACACAAATCCAAAAAATTCCAATTCAGTCCAGAGAAATTCAAATAAATGAAAATGAATCTAAATAAATCCAAGCAGCTCCTTATAATTCTAAATTAGTCCAAATAAATTAATAAAATCGAAATAAATATAAATATTTCTACTTGAATCAAAATACATCTGAATAATCTCGGAATAGTCTAAACAAATAAAAAAATTTCTAAATAATCAAATCGAATCCAATGGATTCAAAATCCATCCGAATAAATTTCGATTAACTAGATGGATAAAAAATTTTTTGATAGGTCCAAATGAATTTAAATGTATCCTCAAGATTCCAAATAGATTCGAATAAATTCAGATAGATCCAAAAGAATATGAATGAATTGAAATGAATCCAAATCATTCTGAATTATTCCGAATCAATCTAGATACATCCAAATCATTCCAAATTTATCCGAATGAATCTAAATATATCCGATTAAAATAAAAAAAATCCAAATAATCCCAAATCAGTCCAAATAAATTCCAATGGATCTAAATCAATCTGAATCAATCAAGGTAGATTATGATAAATGGACATAAATCCAAATGATTCCAAATAAATCCAAATACATCAAAAAGAATATGAATTTAAATAAATCCATATCAATCCGAGCTAATCCAAATAAATCGCAACACATTCAAATCATTCCCAGTTAGTCTAAATATATCCGATTAAAATAAAGTCAATCCAAATAATTCCAAATGAGACCAAATAAATTCAGATGAATCTAAATGAATCTGGTCAATCAAGATAAATTATATGATAAATCGTCATTATTCCAAATAATTCCAAATAAATTCAACTGATCCATATAATCTGTATAAATCCAAATAATCCAACATCAGACCAGAGAAATTAAAATAAATCCAAATGATTCCAAGCAATTCCTTATAATTCCAAATTAGTTCAAATAAATCCAACAAAATCAAAATAAAGATGAATTTTTCTAAATATATATAAATATATCAGAATAATTTCGAAACAGTTCAAACAAATCAAAAGAATTCCAAGTTAACCAAGATGAGTCCAATGAATTCAAAATCCGTCCGAATAAATTTAGATAAATCCAAATATTTCTAATAGATCCAAATGAATTCAAAAAAATCCACATGATTCCAAATAAATTCAAATAGATCCGAATGGATCGACGTGAATATGAATGAATCTCAATGAATCCAAATCAATGGAAATTAATCCAAATAAATAAGAAAAAATCTAAATGTATTAAAATAAATTAAAATAAATCAAAATAATATTCCAGAAACTAAATAAATTAAAATTATTCAGAATCATTCTTAATGGATCCAAATAATTCAACATTGGTCAAAATGAATTCGAATTAATCAAAACAAATTCGAATGATTCCGAAGTAGTTCAAATAAATTTTAAAAAATCCAAGTTAATGAATTTAAATACATTCTAAATGAATACAAATAAATCCAAATAAATCCAAAACGATCCAAATAAATTAAAAGAAATCTATAAAAGTCCAAATTATCCCAAATAAATCCAAGCAAATCCAGACGAATAAATCTAAAAGAATCCAAGCGATTCCATAATATTCCAAATGAATTCAATTAAATTTAAATAAATCAAATTAGTCCAAATAAATTCAATTAAATCGAAATAAATCTGAAAAAAAATAATTTAAAATAAATCCAAATGTATCTAAATTAATCCAAATAAATCCATATAAATCCGAGCAAATCAAATCCAAATAAATACCAATTAATCCGGATAAATCCAAATAAATATACCTAAATATTTCCAATGAATTCAAAATAATTCCGAAGTAGTTTAAATAAATTCCAAGTTATTCCAGATAAATCCAAATAATTCAAAATTAGTCCGAATAAATTAGAATAATTGAAAATGAATCCAAATGACTCCAAATTAGTACAAATAAATTACAATGAATTCGAATTATTCCAAATAAATTCAAACAAATCCAAAAAAATCTCGATTCGGAAAATTTTCAAATAATAAAATGCCTGACAATTTCATAATATTACCGAACCGGGAAATTCCAAAATAATATAATTTTCGACAGTTTATAATATTACCGAATTATAAAATTCCCACAAAATGGCACGAATATTTTTAACCATCAAGAATGTTCTCTCAAATATTGACAAACATTGAAAAAATGTTGGTTAGAAAATATGTTTTTTATAATAATAATGCCAAATTCAAACAATCATAGAAAAAAATCTATCCAAAACTGGTAACGAAATTTTCATTCATCAAAATACCTTTCAATAATTTGGAATAAATGTTTTTTCTAATTATTCTTTAAATTTGGAGCAACAATAGAAATAATAGAATAATATACGTCATAATTAAAATTTTTTCTAAATGAGCACTGTTTTTGATGGGGATGATTGTTCTTGTCACTAAAAAAAAATTGAAAAATTAATTTCCAATTGGTAAAGTATTATTTTTATTGTTGTTATTTCACACTCAAAAAAAAATTACAGAAAAATATAAATTCCAAACAAATTTCCAATTAGAATATCAAATTATCGTATTATCAATAAATAGATATTATGAATGGAAGAGTTAATTTTTTAATTGTTACAATTCGACAAACACCCTTTCAAAATTGAAAATTGGATTTGTCACAGAAACTGGACATCTGGAGGTCGTAAATAAATAACAAACGACAAAGATTCAGCATCCATGACCCGGAACGAAAGTCTCCTTCCAATTTTTTTTTTTTTTTTTTTTTAAGGGTTTCAACCGACGATCGCGTTTTCCGCTAAAGAAAAAAAAACAGAAGGGGTACGTTCAAATTTGAATATCATGGGACGCAACGCGGCAAAAAAAAAGACAATCGAGAGGAAGCGCTTGGTCCTGCTGGGTAGTGTTTCTCCCCATGAAATGACTATACAACCACCATAGAAAAAAAATTTCTACCACCATCGTAAGCGCGCGATATCTATTCAAATGAACAGCGTCTCTCCCCTCTATCCCCCTCCAACCCCCTCCAGGTTTAGAACTTTTTTTCGCATTTCCGTTGATTTTTTTTCCTTACATCTTTCGCCACCCAGCCTCGACCTATGCAAAGCGTTCTTCAACCCCTTCGCGTCAATTTTTTTTCCGGGGTTTTTTTTTTTTCTAAACGAGACTTCTAATCCTGCACCCGGACCGACGGAAATTTATGCAGGGAAAAAAACAAAATCGAAGGGTGGTACTAACCCGTTTTTGAGTTCGTTTCACCTTCCCTAATTTTTTTTTGTTTCGAGCCTAGCAGAGGAGGCGAAAAAAATTATCTTAGAACGAAGAACGTCTTCCGGGATCTTTTTACCGGTTTTTTGAACCGTTGACTACAGGGACCAGAAAAAAAACTGAATTTATGATGTAGTTTATTTTTCCACCATATAATCGAAGTTTCAAACAAATAATTCAATTTCCATCGTAATAAATGAAAAACCTTGCAGGGGACTCAAGGGACCAAAAAAAAATACATTCGAAAAAATACATAAATTTTCGATAAAACAATTGAATCTGCAACAAATAGTTTAATTTTTATCAAATGATAGAAATGATGATTGGAAAAAATTCATTAAAACCAATAAGATAAATTCAGACTAATCCAAATAAATTCAGATTAATCCAAATAAATTCGAATAAATCAAATTGACTTTAAATAAATCCAAATTAATACAAATGAATCTAAAAATATTCAATAAAATCAAAACAAATCTGAATAAATCTAAATGAATCCAAATAAATTTGATTAAATCAAAACATATCAAAATGAATGCAAATGAATCCAAAAACATGCAATGAAGACAATATAAATCTTAATAAAAATGAATAAATCCAACTTCATGAAATAAATGTAGATCGGAATGGATAAAATAAATATTCTAAAAATTTAATTAGTGCTAATCTTCTATTTCAATAAAAATGAATTTAAAAAGAAAAAAAAATCAGGAAAAAACAATTGTTTGTTTACAGCCTTGCAGGGGACTCTAGGAGTCTAGGGAACGAAAAAGATAGATTGGAAGAAATACATAACCTTTCGATAAAACAATTGAATTTTCAACAAACAGTTTAATTTTTACCAATTGATCGAAATTTTAACAAAAAGTTCAATGTTTCATCGAAATAAATGAATGAGATGATTGGGGAAAATGCACTAAAACCAATAAGAAAAATTCAATTAGATTCAAAAAAATCCAAATAAATCCAAATAAATTTGAATAAAATCGAAAAAATCAAAACATCCAAAAGAATACAAATGAATCCAAAAACATCCAATGAAAACAATATAATCTTAATAAAAATGAATAAATCCAAATTCATTAAATGAATCTAGATCGGAATGAATAATAGAAAAAAATCTAAAAATTGAATTAGTACCAATCTTCTTTTTCAATAAAAATAAATTTGAAAAGAAAAAAAAATCAGGAAAAAACAATTTTTTGTTTACAGCCTTGCAGGGGACTCTAGGAGATAGATTGGAAGAAATACATAACCTTTTGATAAAACAGTTCAATTTTCAACAAAGAGTTTAATTTTTACCAAATGATCGAAATTTTAACAAAAAGTTAAATTTTTCACCGAAATGAAGGAATGAAATGATTGAAAAAAATGTAATAAAACCAATGCGAAAAATTCAATTAAATTCACATAAATCCAAAAAAAAATCCAAATAAATTCGAATAAATCAAATTGACTCCAAATAAATCTAAATTAATAGAAATGAATCTAAAAATATTCAATTAAATCAAAACAAATCTGAATAAATCTAAATGAATCCAAATAAATTTGAATACAATCGAAAAATCAAAACATCCAAATGAATACAAATTAATCCAAAAACACCCAATGAACTCAAGATAAATCTTAATAAAAATGAATAAATCCAACTTGATGAAATGGATTCAGATCAAAATAAATGAAATTATTATTCTGAAAATTGAATTAGCGCAAATCTTCTATTTCAATAAAAATAAATTTAAAAAGAAAAAATCCAGGATAAACAATTTTTTGTTTACAGCCTTGCAGAGGACTCTAGGGAACAGAAAATATAAAATCAAGGAATAGTTAAATTTTTACCAAATATTTGGAATTTCAACAAAAAGTTCAATTTTTCACCGGAATAAATAAATCGGATGATGGAAAAAATGAATCCAAAAATATTTAATTAAATCAAAACAAATCTAAATAAAATTGAAAAAATCCACATTAATACAAATGGATCCAAATATGTATGTCCAATGGAATCAAAACAAATCTGAATAATAATAAATAAATCCAACTCGATGAAATAAATTTCGATCGGAATGAATAAAATAAATATTCTAAAAATTTAATTAGCGCCAATCTTATATTTCAATAAAAATAAATTGAAAAATGAAAAAAATCAGGAAAAACAATTTTTTGTTTACAGCCTTGCAGGGGAGTCTAGGGAACAAAAAAGATACATTCAACAAATAATTTCATTTTTACCAAATAATCGAAATTTCAACAAAAAGTTCAATTTTCCACCGAAATAAATAAATCGCATGATGGAAAAAATGAATCCAAAAATATCCAATTAAATCAAAACAAATCTAAATAAATTTGAATAAAATAAAGAAAATCCAAATTAATACAAATGGATCCAAATATGTATATCCAATGGAATCAAAATAAATCTGGATGCAAATGAATAAATCCAACTCGATGAAATAAATTTAGATCGGAAGGAATAAAATAAATATTCTAACAGTTGGAAGAAAAAAAAATTGTAAGAAAAAAACAGTTTTTTGTTCTAGCCCTGCAGGGGACTCTAGAGCCCAAAAAAGATGAATCCAAAAAAATATATAAATTTTCAACAAATATTTTATTTTCTACCAAATGATCGAAATTTCAACAAAATGTTTAATTATTCACCGAAATACATGATTGAAATGATTGAAAAAAACATTAAAACGAATAAGATAAATTCAAAGAAATCCAAATAAACAAAAAAATTCAAAACATCTCTTTTTTAAAAAGAAAAAAAATGGAGAAAATAACCATTTTTTGTTCACAGCCTAGCAGGGTACGAGAGACAAAAATAATCTTGAAACGTAGAACGTCTACCCGGATCTTTTCACTGTTTTCAAACCCATTGACTCTAGAGACAAAAAGAAGACAAACTTGACGGAATATGTGGATTTCCAATAGAATGAATTAATTTGCGACAAATAATTCAATTATTGCAATCTGGAGAGGTTATGTAAATGAGGAAAGTTATGATAAAGACTCTCAAACCCGTAAAAGAGAGAGAGAGAGTATAAACAAATGTCCCAGAATATAAACAAATATTCCAGATTGGGCAACTATTCAAATTAAGAACCATTTTTTTTTTAGAGAAATTCGGAAAAAAGCAGTTCTTTGTTTATAGCCTAGCAGGGGACGAGGAAAAAAATGTTCTTGAAAATGTCTTCCGGATTTTTTTTCCCGGTTTTTTGAACCGTTGACTCTAGGGACCAAAGAAGATAAATTAATCAAAATATATCAATTTTCAACGAAATAATTAAATTTGTAACAAATAGTTGAATTTCCCACCAAAATAAATGAATAAAATGTTAGGAATAATTGATTGAAGTTTAAAAAATAAAGACAAATAAATCGAAGTAAAAATGAATAAATTTTAATCAATCTAAATCGATCTAAATAAATCGAAATAAATCGAAATTAATACGAATAAACCCAAATACATCCAATTAAATCAAAATAAATCTGAATAAATATAAATAATTCCAACTAAATGAAGTAAATAATAAAAAATTCAAACAAAATGACAAGATAAATATTTGTAAAAATTGAATAGGCGCCTGATATTCTATTCTACTTGAAAACAAATTGGTTTTTGTGAAATCGCGGAAACGTTTATTTTTTTATTCTCTAAATTAATTTCAGCCCCCCAGGTTGAAAAAAAAGAATGTTCTCATTTATCGCTAATCAGAACAGCTATTTCGAGCCCTAAGGGGCTTCCTAAATCCGTAGAAATCTGAAAAAACTCTTGAATGTATTCAAGTTGGCATAATTTGTTCAGCCTTCCCTAAGATTCTTCAAACATATCTTCCATTTTTTAAATCGCGGGGCCAAGTTTCTAGCCCCCTTTTTTTTAAAATCATTTCTAGACCTCGCAGGAATTTTATAAAGTTAGAAGCTGGACTCAAAATGATAAAAAATGTCTTTCAAAACTTACATCGCTCGAGAGACCGTTGTTCCATGGATAGGGGGGCTGAGGGGTCGATTGTTGTTGATGATGGACACCACCCACCCCGGCTGAATGAGGATTGTGAATGTGCTCCGCCATGACACTGACCCAGTGGGCCAGTCCGCCACCCCCAGTGGCCCCTCCACCGGCCCCGCCACTTCCGGGGACTCCTGTGCCACCACCCCCTCCGCCCCCTCCACCTTCTTCGCCACCTTCTGACCATGCGAAAGACGCCTTCTGAAAATGAAAATTTGGAAAAGGCTGCATTAATTATTTATAAAATTCATTTTCCATTTGAGGGGCCAGGTAGGGTTTGATTCCATAACCCTGAAAAGCCCCACAGAAATGTGAATATAAATTGTGTTATAGATACGTATTAGGAATTCAATATCCGGAAGTTGATATTTGACTTGTTGGGGGCTTCAACTTTCAGGACTTTTTTTTTATTTAATTAAATTTTTATGGAGAGGGGCTTCATAATTTTCAAATCACAATGCTCCTGTGTACTGGGACCGTTTCCAATAAAAAAAGTCTTTAAAAGGATTTTGGATTAGATTCCTAATAATAGGTACTAAAAGTACTTGAGGGGCCATTGAAATTTCTAAGAGCCATTGAAAAATTTTCAATTTCACCATATCCTTGCCTTGATCTTTGAAAGTCTATAAAATTCCGTTTCCAGTTGAGGGGCCAGATTTGGTCGATTCAGTGACCCAGAAAGCCCCTCAGAGATGTAGATATAAAATTGTGTTATAAATAAATATTATAAATCCAATATCTAGAAGTTAATATTTAACTTGTTGGGGGCCTCAAATTTCCGGACATCTTCTAATAAATTACATCTTTATAAAGAGGGGCCTGATAATT
>WSXT02068404.1:0-10030 GCA_011762715.2 Neuroterus valhalla | reverse complement strand
CCCAGAAAGCCCCTCAGAGATGTAGATATAAAATTGTGTTATAAATAAATATTATAAATCCAATATCTAGAAGTTAACATTTAACTTGTTGGGGGCCTCAAATTTCCGGACATCTTTTAATAAATTGCATTTTTATAAAGAGGGGCCTGATAATTTTTAAATCACAGAGCTCCTGTAAATTAGGACCTTTTCCAATAAAAAAAGTCTTTCAAAGTACTTTGAATTGGATTCCTAATGATAGGTACTAAAAGTACTTGAGGGGCTTTTGAAATTGCCAAGAGCCATTGGCAAAATTTCAATTACACCATATCGTTGCCTTGATCTTCAAAAGTGTATGAAATTCATTTTCCAATTGAGGGGCCAGATTGGGTTAATTCCGTAACCCCAAAAATTCCCACAGAAATGTGGATATAAATTGTGTTATAAATAAATATTATAAATCCAATATCTAGGAGTTAATATTTGACTTGTTGGGGGCCTCAACTTTCCGGACATCTTGTTTTAATAAATTATATCTTTATAAAGAGGGGCCCGATAATTTTTAAATCACAGAGCTCCTGTAAATTAGGATCTTTTCCAATAAAAAAGTCTTTCAAAGTATTTTGAATTGGATTCCTAATGATGGGTACTGAAAGTACTTGGGGGGGGGGGGGGGGGGAAATAAAAATCCCCAAGAGCCATTGGAAAAATTTTAATTACACCATATTGTTATTGCCTTGATCTTTAAAAGTCTATAAAATTCATTTTCTTCAAGCGCTAACACTAAACATGTAAATTCAAGTTGCGAGCTAACCTTTAAAGAAATAAGACAAAAAAATGTTTTTAAAAATTATTTTCGTCACAATTGAAAACGACACAGCGGGGAAACCCTGGCACGTGGAGAATCGCGACTGGTGGTTAATTAATCGGAAAGGATTTAATTAGTACTTTGAGATTTAGTTGTTAATTGGTTGCTCAACAAGAGCCGTGAGAAAATACGTTGAAAATGATTTTTTTGCGCTCAAGTATTTTGAAATAAACAAATTGAATTAAAAAATATTTTTAATTTAGTTTTTCAAGAAAGTTCAAGAATTAAATTTAAAGAAAAAACCCTTGGAGACAAATTTTGAGTTGTACGAAAATTTTCTTTCTGTATTCAAAAAGATGAAACATATGTAATAAAATAGTTTTCAAACTTGGCGCGCATCGAATTTGAGGGGCTGATGCAACGATTTTAAATAAATTTTAAAAAATTGGAAACAACTTCAAAACTTATTAAATAAATTTTTTTTTCTTAGATTTGAAAGTGGTTTCTAAAAATTTGGGAAGCCCCCCAAGTGGGGCCACTAATTTAAAAATAGAAATCAAACTTGAAGACATTGAAATAAATTCGAAAGGTTTTTTTAATCTGCATGAATGAGAATATTCTTCTCTGAACCTTGGGAGCTGAATTAAATTCAGAAAGCCGGAAAAATGATTACAAAATAAATTATGTTCAAATTTTGAAATACTGTATCTCTTAATTTTCGCTGTTTGCATTACAAGGAAAAAAAGAACATTTTTCGAGTTTATTATAGATGTTTTTTTCAGGCTTAGGTGAATTTCCAAATGGGTGGAAAATAATACTCAACTTTTTTGTTGTACATTAATACTTCTAGGTTGAAAATCCAAAACCAATCTTTTTTTGAAAATTCTAGTAAAGTATTGAAACGTATTCACAAAAAATTCAGCTCCATTCGTAATTGCTCTCAAATATACAAAATATTACTTCTTTAGAATAAATCTAACAATAAGGGAAGGAATAAAAATATTCCAGGCAAGGATTCGAACCCCCGATCCTCATCGTTAAAGTGAGTGCCAAAGGCCTAACAAGCGTCGCAATTTTCAAAGTGTAATAAGTCGGAAACTACTGCTCCAAATAAAGAAGCGCAAAATACGCGTTCAATCGATTTCCGCCTTCTTTGAAATTGCTTGTACAAGAAGGATAAAAAATTATGTTATTATTCTTTCATCATGAATTTAAAAACAAATTTTTTTGGAAAAATATAATAATTGAAAATTTTACAATCTATCAAGGACTGTCCCAGTAAATTTCGATAAGAAGTCCATGACGGTTCTAGGTTTTCTAAGACTTCCTGGAGCGTGCACACCATGAACGTCAATTGGTAAGAGAAGTTCGAGGGGGGTCTGACTCGGGGTCAGACACAGCGTTTTAAAGATCGCTCCTACATATAAATATATTTTTCATGTTATTTCAGTTTATAAATATAATTTTAATAAATCTAGTTATAATTTATTTTAATTCAATCAGTTTATGTTTGAGGCTTGAGAAGAGTAGTAGACGTTTTGAACCAATTTTTTTTGTTCCCGCAATAAAACTTAACGAATTTTTTCACTTTTCTTTCAATTTTCAATATTTAATATTTTCAATAGTTTGGTACAGTTAGACACAGCATTTCAAAAATCTCGGTAAAATACACCTGTGGCCACGTCTCACGACCGTTAGATGATTGACCACATGCACGAGAAATCACAATGAAGGGCCGGCACAACCCACGTGTGTCTTAAGGACACGGAGCGACCCAAGTATGTCTGCTCTCTGCATATATAATTTTGTTTTCCTTTTTTCTTCTGAATAGTAACGTAATTACAGAGTTGTCATAATTGCTGTCGATTCTCTTGTTTGTTGCATAGATTGGAATGGAGACTTTGTCCTTGAACGGAACGTGTCTTTTTTTTTTCTTTATCTTTCATGATTTAATTGTAGAGCTTTGAGCGGCTCTGTTTAGACCAATTTTACAGGAGAAGCGTAAAAGGGTTTTATGCCTTTCCATTTGACGCAGCTGCGTTTGGGGTCATTATGCGCGTTTACGCGAGAGAAAGGAAATTTATTTCTCCGGATTCCAATGTGTTAATACCGTCGTAAAAATGTACTATTCTCCACAGATAATATTCCTGTGATTTATTAAAATAAGAAAAAGTCAAGAATAAATTGTTTCTTAAATTGTTTCTTGCTTAACGAGATTCAAGAAGCAGCGCGCATTCCCATTTAAATTTTAATAAGGGTGAAATAAACCGGTATATTGTTGCTTTAACATTTAAAGATTGCACAGATAATTGAACTCTTTGTTTTTATTTTTATGAATTATTACAATTTTTCAAAAACGAAATTTTTTTATCACACTAGGGTTGGGTATGTAACGTTGTAGCCTTGTAGCATTGGCCGTGGTTATTATTTGGATGGGTGGCCGTTCAAGAATACCGCGTGCTGTTGGCATAATAATTGGCAGGTGACTGGTGCCCTCCTTACTTTCCAACACAACCAATATTGTTTCTTTACAAGTGACGTTGACCCCGGAAGGGATTTACCCATAATAAAGAATGAAAGAATAATAAAAATTGATTATTTTTAAACAATTTTAATTGACACATGGACTATTCGGCTTTTTTTTATGTGAGAACTTGGTTTTTTGATGCAATCCACTATCTTATAATAAATTCGGACATCTTGATGAAAATAAATTATCGTTATTGAAAAGAACAATGTTTAAATATTTAAATCATCGCATTAAAAATTTCGAACTGACCCGCAGGAATGTTTTTGTAATTTAATAGGTAAATAATAAGTAATTGGCGTGAAAGGACACGTGACAAGAAATTATTGGAGAATTTGTGACAATCGATTTTCTATTCTCGCCGAATATCGTAATCAGAGTACGAAGGCCAAATCGAGATCTGCATTCGTGCCAAAGGTTTCACTGGATCGCACTCGTGCCAAGCGATCAGGTTTCAGCTGGCTCAATGAAAAAGGACTTTTTCAATTTAATTCAATTCAAATTCATTTGGTGAAATTGAGAATGGGATTCATTTTTGAAAATAAAAATAATAAAAATAATAAAAATAATAAAATTTAGAATTTACACGGAATCCTGATTGATTCAGTGATTTTTCTTATTCCTTGAAATTTAAAAAAAAATTATTCAAATCCTTTAAAATTCACTCAATCTCAAAAATTCATGAATTTTTCAGTTTTTTTTTTAATCACGCCGGAGTCTTCTCAAAATTTGAACTCAGCTGAATAATTTTTTTTTACAACTTCCCGCTAAACTCGTCATTGACTCAAATTAGAGAGGAAAGAAGTATTTTTATGAGGAAAAAAATGCTCGTGAAAAAAAATCAGCTAAACAATTTCTTTAGAATTTTTTCATAATTTTTCTCTCAACTTGTAATTGATGTAAATGAAAAGAGAAAGAAATATTTTGACGAGGAAAAAACCCTTTTGACAGAAAAATCTCGGGTGAACAGTTTTTTCCGAGTTCTTTTCCAACCCCTCATTTACTTAAATAGAGTAGGAAAAAATTCTCTTCAGAAAAAAAATCAGCAAAACAATTTTTTTCGGGTTATTTCCTTTGCTACTCATTCATTCAAATAGAAAAGAGAAACATTCTCTTCGTGATGAAAAATTTGGACAGGGAAACAAATAAGATAAACATTTATTAAAGATTTTTTTCCATCATCGTCATTGACTGAAATAGGAAAAAAAAATCTTTTTTTAAAGGAAAAAACTTGTGAACGAAGAAAACCAGCTAAACAATTTTTACCGAATTCTTTTCTTACGTCTCATTAATTTGAATAATGTAGGAAAAAATTCTCTTCAGAAAAATAACTTACAAACAACAAAATCAAGATAAACAATTTTTTAAGATTAATTTTCCATCCTCGCCATTGACTGAAATAAGAAAAAAAGAATCTCTTTTCAAAGAAAAAACTTGTAAACGAAGAAAACCAGCTAAAAAATTTCTACCGAATTCTTTTCTTACCCCTCATTAACTTGAATAATGTAAGAAAAAATTTTCTTCAGAAAAAGAAACTTGTAAACGAAAGAAAAAAAGATGAACAATTTTTCAAGATTTACTTTTCATCCTCGCTATTGAATGAAATAGGAAAGAAAGAATCTTTTTTTAAAGAAAAAAACTTGTGAACGAAAAAGATGAGCTAAACAAGTTTTACCGAATTCTTTTTTTACCCCTCATTAATTTGAATAATGTAGGAAATAATTCTCTTCAGAAAAAACTTGTAAACGAAAAAAACAAGATGAACAATTTTTTAAGATTTATTTTCCATCCTCGCCATTGAATGAAATAGGAAAGAAAAAATCTTTCTCTAAAGAAAAAAACTTGTGAATGAAGAGAACCAGCTGAACAATTGGTACCGAATTCTTTTTTTGACCCTCATTAATTTGAATAATGTAGGAAAAAATTCTCTTCAGGAAGAAAATTGTAAACGAAAAAAACAAGATAAACAATTTTTTAGGATTTATTTTCCATCCTCGCCATTGAATGAAATAGGGAAGAAAGAATCTTTTTTTGAAGAAAAAAACTTGTGAATGAAGAGAACCAGCTGAAAAATTTGTACCGAATTTTTTTTTTTGCCACCCATTAATTTGAATAATGTAGGAAAAAATTCTCTTCAGAAAAGAACTTGAGATAGAAAAGAACAAGATAAACAATTTCTTAAGATTTATTTTCCATCCTTGCCATTGAATAAAATAGGAAAGAAAGAATCTTTTTTGAACAAAAAAAAACTTCTGAACGAACAGAAACAGCTAAACAATTTTCACCGAATGCTTTTCTTACCCCTCATTAATTTGAATAATGGAGGAAAAAATTCTCTCCAGAAAAAAAAACTTGTAAACGAAAAAAAAAGATAAACAATTTTTTAAGATTTACTTTTCATCCTTGCTATTGAATGAAATAGGAAAGAAAGAAAGAATCTTTTTTCAAAAAAAAAACTTGTGAACGAAGAAGATGAGCTAGACAAGTTTTACCGAATTCTTTTTTTACCCCTCATTTATTTGAATAATGTAGAAAATAATTCTCTTCAGAAAAAAAATTGTAAACGAAAAAAAAAGATAAACAATTTTTTAAGATTTATTTCCCAGCCTCGCCATGGAATGAAATAGGAAAAAAAGAATCTTTTTTTAAAGAAAAAACTTGTGACCGAAGAGAACCAGCTCAAAAATTTGTACCGATTTCTTTTTTTGCCCCTCATTAATTTGAATAATGTAGGAAAAAATTATTTTCAGAAAAAAATTGTAAACGGAAAAAACAAGATGAACAATTTTTTAAGATTTATTTTCCATCCTCGCCATTGAATGAAATAGGAAAGAAAGAATCTTTTTTGAACAAAAAAAACTTCTGAACGAACAGAAACAGCTAAACAATTTTCACCGAATTCTTTTCTTACCCCTCATTAATTTGAATAATGGAGGAAAAAATTCTCTTCAGAAAAAAAACTTGTAAACAAAAAAAAAAGATAAACAATTTTTTAAGATTTACTTCTCATCCTCGCTATTGAATGAAATAGGAAAGAAAGAAAGAATCTTTTTTCAAAGAAAAAAACTTGTGAACGAAGAAGATGAGCTAGACAAGTTTTACCGAATTCTTTTTTTACCCCTCATTTATTTGAATAATGTAGGAAAAAATTCTCTTCAGAAAAAAAACTTGAGATAGAAAAAAACAAGATAAACAATTTTTTAAGATTTATTTTCCATCCTTGCCATTGAATAAAATAGGAATGAAAGAATCTTTTTTGAACAAAAAAAACTTCTGAACGAACAGAAACAGCTAAACAATTTTTACCGAAATCTTTTCTTACCCCTCATTAATTTGAATGAAGGAGGAAAAAATTCTCTTCAGAAAAAAAAACTTGTAAACGAAAAAAATAAGATAAACAATTTTTTAAGATTTATTTTCCATCCTCGCCATTGAATGAAATAGGGAAGAAAGAATCTTTTTTTGAAGAAAAAAACTTGTGAATGAAGAGAACTAGCTGAAAAATTTGTACCGAATTTTTTTTTGCCACTCATTAATTTGAATAATGAAGGAAAAAATTCTCTTCAGAAAAAAAACTTGAGATAGAAAAGAACAAGATAAACAATTTTTTAGGATTTATTTTCCATCCTTGCCATTGAATAAAATAGGAAAGAAAGAATCCTTTTTGAACAAAAAAAACTTCTGAACGAACAGAAACAGCTAAACAATTTTTTACCGAATTATTTTCTTACCCCTCATTAATTTGAATAATGGAGGAAAACATTCTCTTCAGAAAAAAAACTTGTAAACGAAAAAAATAAGATAAACCATTTTTTAAGATTTATTTTTCATCCTCGCCATTGAATGAAATAGGAAAGAAAGAATCTTTTTCGAAAGAAAAAAACTTGTGAACGAAGAAAACCAGCTAAACGATTTTTTCAGATTTCCCTCTTAACTTGTCATAATGGGTCGAAATGAAAGAGAAAAGAATTATTTTTATGAGGAAAAAAATACGTGTGAACGAAGAAAGTCGGCTGAACAATTTTTGCTGAGTTCTTTTCCAACCCCTCATGAATTTAAATAAAGTGGGAAAAAATTCTCTTCAGAAAAAAACTTAAGAACGAAAAAAATGAGCTAAAAAACTTTTTTCGAGTTATTTCCTTTGTTCATCATTGATTCAAATAGAAAAGAAAAACATTCTCTTCGGGATAAAAAAAATTCACGCACTTGTAAACAAAAGAAACAGCAAAACAATTTTTTTCGACTTTTTTCATGATTCCTCATTGATTAAAATGATAAATAATTCTATTTATAAGAAAAAACACTTGCAAAAAGAGTGAGGTGAGCAATTTTTATCGAATTTCCCTTCTCATTTCAAAAAATCAAGAAAAGGAAATTTCTCCCTATAAGAAAAAACGCTGGCGGCGAGAATCAGCTAAACAACTTTCCTATTTTTTCTTCTAAAGTCTTCATTGATTCAAATAGATAAGAGAAAAATTCTCCCTGTAAGGAAGACACTTGTGAACAAAAAAATTCAGCCGAAAAAATTTTTCCGATATCTTTCCTAACTTTTTCATTAATTTAAATGGAATAGAAGAAATTTCTCTTTATAAGGAAAAAAAACTTGTGAAGGAGTTAGTGGAACTATTCTTTTCGAATCTTTTCGATGCTCGTCGTTGATTTGAATAAGGAAGAAAAAAATTCTCAAAATATGAAAACACGATCGTAAATGAGGAAAATCAGCTAACATCTTTTTTTTTAATTTCATTTTAACTTCGTCATTCATTCGAATGAAAAAAAAGGTTCCGCTCTATGAGGAAAAACACTTGTGAGGAAAATCAGCTAGAACATTTAAAAAAAAAATTTTTTCTCACTTCTTTATTGATTCAAATGAAGAAAAAGCATTTCTTTTCTTAGGAAAAAACTCTTTTGAACGGGAAAAACGGCTTAACAATTCGTTTCTCATTTGTCTTGATATTTTTTTCAAGCTTGCCATTAATTTAAATAAAAAAATTAAAATTTCCCCCTTATACGGAAAGACACTTGTGAACCAAAAAATATCAACGAAACATTTTTTTTCGAATTCATTCCGAGTTTTTTCCCCCAGCCACTTCATTGATTCGAATTTAAAAAAATTTTTTTATGAGAAAAAAATTGTAGATGAAAAGAAGCAGTTGAAGAATTTTTTTTGTCAACTTTATCACTAATTCAAATGTGGAAGAAAGAATTTCTCTTAAGAAGGGAAACACTTGTGAACAAAATGAACTTAACAATTTTTTTCAAATTTTTTCTAACTCCGTCATTGATTTAAATGAAGAAGAAAAAATTTCTTCTCTTAAGAAAAAACATTTGTGGAGGAAAAAATCGGCTTAACAATTTTCCTCTCATTTGTTTTTTATTTTTCTTTAATCTTGTCATTGATTTATATGACAAAGAAGAAAATCCCCTTTTTGCGGAAACACACTTGTAAACAAAAGGATGAGCTAAACAATTTTTTTTCAAATTTTTGTCCAATTCGTCATTGATTTAAGTAACGAAATTTCTTTTTATAGGAGAAAAAACTTCTGAAAGAAGTCAGCTGAACAATTTTTTTCTACTTTTCTTCACTCAGTCATTAATTTAAATAAAAAAGAAAATATTTCTCTTTATAAGATAAAACACTTGTGAAGAAAGTTAGCTGAACAATTTTTTCCCTATTTTTTTCCAATGTCCTTATTGATTTGAAGAAAAAGAAAAAAATTCTTCCTTCATGAAAAACACTTGTGAACAAAAGAAACAGCTAACCAATTTTTTCCTCGAATTTTTGTCCTACCTTTCATTTATTCGAATGAAACAATTTCTCTCTGTAAGAAATAACACTTAAAGAAGAAGTCAGCTAAACAATTTTTTTCGAATTTTTTTCTTACTTTGTTATTGCTATCTAAAAAAATTCTCCTTATAAGAAAAAACTCGTACAAAAAGTCAGCTGAACAATTTTTTTCCGATTTTTATTCACATCTTCATTGATTAAATGAAAAATAAAAAAATTCTTCGTTTAGGAAAAACACATGTTAAAAAAAAAATCAGCTTAGCAATTTTTTGCGACTTTTTTTTCTAAAGTCTTCATTGAACAAAATAGAAAAAAGATTCTCTCCATAAACACAAGCACTTACGAATAAAAAAAAAACAGCAAAAAATTTTTTTCTGGAATTTGTTCTCATTTTCTCCCTACCCTCTTCATTGATTGGAATAAAAGAGAAAAATGTCTTCTCATGGAAGAAAATATTTTCGAACGAGAAACAAATCAGTTAAATAATTTTTTTTTTCAAATTTTTGCAACTTTCTTTTCAACTTCGGCTAAATGAAGGAGAAAAAGTTATTTTCCTCAGAAGAAACACTGGTGAAAAATCAGCTTAACAATTCTCCTCCGATTTGTTTGGAATTTTTCTTTAACCTTGCCATTGATTCGAACAAAGAAGAAGAAAATCCTATTTATACAAAAACACACTTGCAAATAAGAGGAAGAGCCAAACAATTTTGTCCAAATTCTTTCTCAACTCGCCATCGATATAAATAAAAAAATAAATGTGTTTTTATAAAAAGACAACTGTGAAAAAAGTTCGCTGCACAATTTTTTTCGAATTTTTTTCTAACTTTGTCATTGATTAAAATGAAAAAGAGAAACATTTTGTTTATAAAAAAAAACTCTTCAGAAGAAAATCAGCTCAAAAAAATTCTTCCGATTTTTTTCACGTCTC
>WSXT02068393.1:0-12395 GCA_011762715.2 Neuroterus valhalla | reverse complement strand
GTTTTCACAATCTTGTAGGGCTCCCAAGAAGAAACATTTTTGCTCTTTGACTTTCTTTTCAATCTTGCGTTACTTGGATGAAAATGATCATTTTCATTTATATTTTTGAATTTTGAAAATGCCACAACTCTGGCAATTTGGTTTTTATCACAAGAAATCATGAGGATAAACTGTTTCGATTTTTACCTACTACAAGAAACCGTACTTTAAATTATTGAGTCTTGGAAAAAAAAAATCCAAAAAAATTTTCAAAATGCTCCACCTCTTTTATTTTGATCCAAAACAGCTGATTAACGAACTCGTCTTGTATTTTTGGTCCCTAAAAATGATTGCCAAAGTTCGATCGAATATCATCATTCTTTCGAAAGTTTTCGAGTTCTCAGATTATTTTCCATTATTTTTTGTGCAATCAAAATTTGAATTTTTGATTTTTTGAGAAAATTCAAAAAGTTATGAAGTCCATCTTGTAGGGCTTCCAAAAAGAAACATTTTTCCCTTATATTTTTTTTCATATCTTCCCTTGTTAAGCTGAAAATTCAAATTTTCGTTTATATTTCCGAATTTTGAAAATGCCGTAACTCTGAAAATTCTGCTCTCATCGAAAAACACCATGAGAATAAATTGTTCCACTTATCACTCACATCAGGAAGCTGCACTTACAATTATCAAGTCTTGAAAAAAATGGTCTCAAAAATTTTCAAAATGCTCCTCCTCTTTCATTTTTGATCCAAAATATCTAGCTAACGAACTTGACCTTCAGTTTCTGACACTGGGAGAGTGTACCAAAGGTCAATCAAATCGATTAGTTTTTTCGAGAGTTATCGTGCTCACAGACAGACATACATACAGACATACAGACAAACACATTCGTAAAAACCTGTTTTTCGGATTCAGGGGGTCTCAAAACGTGGACATTTTACAAAAACGAGGGGGGTCAAATTTTACACAAATCTAATACCTTCTCTGATGAGAATGTAAATTTATTCAAGGTGGATCCAAAATATAACTCAAAGGGCGGGGTACAGCTCACAGGTGCTTTACAACCTAACCTATAAGTCACTGGGAAGACATTTTTAGTTGAATGCGTGGAAATAATTGAACCCTGTTCAGGGGAAAAAAGTACAAATGTGTATTTATTGATGAGAATTTTTTGGATGCTCAATATTTCCTGTCAATGGAAAATATATGGCAAAAAGACGTCATCGAAAAGAATTTTTTGTTGATTACTGTAAAGAACGAGACAAAAAATGCAAAAAATGATCAAAAGGTACATGTTTTCAGAAGTTGCTCAAATTGCCTAGGCATTTGTTTGTGATGATTGTTTGGATAATTAAAATTTTTTGTTCGAACACAGTATAACAACAATATGTCATTGAAAGATTGATCAGTTTATTCTATCAAAAAAATCGACCTAACCTTTTCAGACATGGTCAAAATTTTTATATTTCTACAAAAATTGTTTAAATAATGGCAGATTAGCGATTGGTTTTACAAATGATAATAATCCATCAATTTCTTTCATATTTAATGGAAAACTATAATTTTCAACAACTAATCATTGTGAAAAACGAGAAAGTGACACTTGCTTATTAATTTGATTATAAAATCATAAACGATTTTCTTCTTACTCTATTACACAATAAATTATTATTTTTCTAAACCAATTCAAAGTATGTTTTATTGAATTTTTGAATCTTCAGAAATTGATTGTTTTTTGATGAGAGGTAAATTATTTCTGTTAGAAATTCAAAAATTTTGTAGAAAATTAACTACTTTGGTAAAAAATTGAACTATTTTTCAGAAATCAAACTGTTCATTAGAATATTGAACCAGTTGGTTGTGAATTGACTTTTTCGATAAAATAGAATGTTTTTTGGATAAAACAATATACTTTTCTAAAAGACATCTGTATTTTTGGCTTCAAAATTCAACGGCTTGGTTGAAAATGACCTTTTTGTTAAAAATTAATTTTGACGGTTTCAAACGCAATTGTCTTCTCAACAAAATTCCTCGTTGACTTGAAAATTCAACTAATCCGTTGGAATGCAAAATTTTGTGATTATTTTTTTATCTGTTTTTTTTCAAATCATCTATGTTTCATTAGGAAATTAACTTACTATGTTGAATGTTGAAATATTGAAAATTGGTCCCCTAAAATTTGAATTAAAAAGTCAATAAATTCAAATTTAAAATTTATATTTAATGGTGGAAAGGTCATCTTTCTTGTTCGAAAATCAACTTTTTGTTAAAAACTTAACTATTTGGTTAAAAATTGAACTACTTCGCAGGGAATCCTTTTTTTTAAATTTATTATTTGTTTTAAAAATGAAACAATTTCATGGAATATTGAACTACTTTAGTAAAAACTTAGACAATTTATCCCGAAATCAACCTGTTTATTTGAATATTGAGTTGTTTGGTTGTAAATGAATTATTCGATGGAAATTTATGCTTTCGGATTTGAAGTTCTACTTTTTTCAAATTTGAATCCATGGGTTTCGATTCTAACTGTCTCTCAGTTGGAATCCAAACTGTTGGCTTCCAAATTCAACTATTTGGTTGAAACTTCAACTACTCTGTAAGAAAGTCATTGTTTTTTAGTTGAAAAATGATTATTTTAGATGAAAATTTGACGACTGGATAGAAAGTTGAACTATCCGGTTGTGAATTGAATTTTTCGATGGAAATTTATGCTTTCACATTTGAAATATCACTTTTTTCTGAAAAATTCTTCTCTTTGGCTTGAAAATTGAACGACGTGGTTGAAAATTACCTGTTTTTGCTGAAAATTCATATTTTTGGTACGAAATTCACTCTTCTTGCTTAAAATTAACATCTTATTGAGAACTAAACTATTCCATCGAAAGATAAGTTTTTGTTCTGAAAATCAAAGTATTTATCTGGAATAATTCTTTTTCTAGTGAAAATAAACTGTTTCATGAAATATCCCTCCTTCTTAATTGGAAATTCATCTTTCAGAAAAAGATGAATCATAGAAAAAGTCATCGTAGTCATCGTAGAAAAGTCATCTTTCTTCGTTATAAATTCATCTTCCCTGCTTCAAAATGAACTTCCTTTATTCAATTTGCATTTATTGGTTTAGATTCTGTCATCGGTATATTCTCCTTGTTGGCTCCCAAATTCAACTATTTTGTTGAAAGTTCAATTACTCTTTAAGAAGTTCATTGTTTTTTGGTTGAGAATTTATCATTTTAGTTGAAAATTTAACAATTGGATAGAAATTTGAACTATTTCTTCAGAAATGAAACTGTTTATTCGACTATTGAACTATATGTTTTCGGCAGAATATTCGTTTCTTCTTTTTGCTGCAGATTCAAGTATCTGCTAAAAAGTTGAACCATTCCTGAAAAACATTCTTGAATATCAATTTTTCGTAGAGTTTCAATTATCTAGGTAGAAAATGAATCCGCTTCCTTAGAATGAAAACTCATGTTTTATGGTAAAACAGTCATAACTTTAGGTTGCAAATTCAATTCTCTTAATTGAAAATGATTCTTTTGGTCCAAAAATCAACTCCTTTGTAAGGAATTCATTACTTTTTAGTTAAAGATGATTGTTTTCGTTGAAAATCCAACAGTTTAGTTGAAAATCGAACTACTTTGGTAGTAAATCAACCAACTTTGCTAGAAAATTGAACTTTTCGTTCAGAAATATAACTGTTTGTTCAAATATTGTTTTATTTGATCGTGAATTTAACTCTTTGAAGAAGTTTCGAATTTTCGGGTTAGATATTTCAACAGTTCCGGAGCAAATTTGCTTCTCTGGCTTGAAAATTAAACAAATTGATTAAATTCAACTTTTTTTGCTGGAAATTCATATTTTTGGTGAGAAACTAATTTTTTCTTTTTGCTTAACTTTTTGGTTTAAAGTTCATTTACTTTGTAATAAATCCATTGTTTTTTGTTTGAAGATTCATCATTTTGGTTGAAAATTCAACAAATCGGTAGAAAACTCAATTTCTTTGGGAGAAAGTTGAACTATTCGTTCAGAAATGTTATTATTTATTGGAATGTTGAACAATTTGATTGCGAAGTTACTTTTGTGATGAAAATTCATCCTTTCGAATAAAAATTAAACGATTTAGTCAAATATTGAACGACTATTCCAAAGATATTAATAAATATCAAATTTTGTCTAGAAATTTAACTATTTGGGAACAAAACTGATCTGCTTGGCTATAAATTCATTTTTGTTAGCTGAAATTTAGCTATTTGGTTGAGATTTGAACTATTTAATTTTAGATTTTGTTCTTATTTTCTTTTGAAAATTCAACTGCTTTGTTAAGTATTGCTCCTTCTCGATCGAAAATTAATATTTTGGTAGAGCAGTCATCTTTCTTGGTTGTGAATTTATATTTTTAGTTTCAAAACCAAATTGTTCGTTAATAGTACAAATTAATGGAAAATGCTATTAAAAATTACTAACTTTGTTGGAGGGTCAACTATTTTGATAGAGGCATACTCTCTGGTCGAAAATTCAACTGTTTTGTTAGAAATTCGTCTCTTTTGAAATAAAATTATTTTTTTATTAAAAAATATTTATCTTTCTCGTTCACAAAATCATCTTCCTCCTTTGAAAATTTATCTCTATGTTTTGAAAATTAATTTTTATGCAGAAAAGTCTACTCCACGGGTTCTTTGTCTTTTAAACAATTCTTCTTATAACCTTAGAAATTAAACTATTTCTTTGGAAATGCAACTTTTTGTGGTTGAATTTATTCACTTTTTGTTTGAAAAATCAATTGTTTGGTTAAAAATGCATCTTTAGGGATGAAGAATGCAAATACTTGGATAAAAATCCATCTGTTCTAACAAAAATTCATTTTTTTAATTGAAGTCATTTTTCTTGTTCGAAATTTCACCTTTCTTTTTCGTAAGTTCATCTTTCCTGTTTCGAAATGACCTTTTCATTCAAAATTCAACTGCCCTCGCGAAACTTCGTCGTTTTGGCTTAATAAACTAAGCTATCATGTTCATAAATTCGCCTTCTTTAGTTGAAAATTGAAAATTTTCTTTGCTATGCACGGTCCCTGGGTGCATTTCCACTGAAGGTGAAAAAGTTTCTCACAACTTTATTTGGAAACTTCTCCGATGACTTTTCATTGACAGTTTCTTGGATAGTTTCTCTAAAACATGTTTCTCTCCACAAAGAAAGGAGGAAGAAATCCTGAGGCAAAAGCAGGAGAAATTTTCAAACTTCTTAAAGAAGAAGATTGTCGAATAAACTTTACATTTTGAGACCACAGCCTGAATTTATAGAAAAATAATATTGTCCTTAATTAGATAATAATTTATAATTTTGTATCCTTTGATGAAATAATATGTTTTTCCTCCAGTAAACTGTATATTCTAAGTTTCCGTTATTTGTCTCTTTAACGGAAATCAACTTTCCACCGTCTACCGTAGGAGTCTAGGCATTTCACAGATGAACCAACGATCTATAAGAGTAGGTACCAGTTACATTACATACGGTTCTTTATAACACGAACATAACTTTTCTGAAAGTACCTCCAGGCCTATACTTTCACATCATCGAAACATAATTACCACATCATATGGGTTTTCATTTTTTTAAATTTAGAGTTATCGGTAGCGGAACCTCATCACATTTTCGCTTTAGAGTCTCGTATATTTTACGACCACAAGTTTTATATTGGATTTCAAACTTTCGCAAAGCATTGAAAACAAATTAGGATGCAACTTTGAATTCTTCTAAAAAATACATAGGACATTTATTGGAACCATTTTCAAACAATCAAATCATCTTATAATGTTCTGTGATTGTTTCCCCCCTTTTCATTTATGATGTCTACACCCAACTGCCATTCCTTTAGATCTTTACAAAAAACTCAGAGCCTTTTTCTCCACTTCTTCAGTCATGCTTTCCTTTCTCTTTCCCATACCCTCTCTCATCCTCCTCACACACCTTTAACTTTTCCTACCTCCTATATCCATTCCTTTCTCAATCCTTTCTCTTCTACGATTTTCATAAAATTGACATTTTCCTCTCCTCTTCATTCTCCTCATACAACCATCTCATGCATGCTCCCAAGTCTCCTTTACCCATCCACATACTCTTAATTTTTTCTCTTACCCTTCTTCTAATTACTTTTTTTACTTCATTCCCAGTCTCTATTTAGCCAATTTTCTCCATCTTTTTCCTCTAATCTTTTCAGATGTTCCGAGCATTCTCTCTTTATCATCTCCTACCATATATTGTCTCTTCATTTTTCTATCTATCTAATAAATAATGATTCCCCTCGAAGACTTCCAGTATATTTTACGACCCGAAGTTTTCTATTGGATTCCAAACTTATGCAAAGCATTATAAACAAACCCGGGAACAAGTCTGGATTCTCCTCCAGAATACTTAAGACATTTTTTGGAACCATTTTCAAACAATCAAATTATTTTTTAATGTTCTATCATTATCGCCTTCCTTTTCATTCATGATGTGTACATCCAACTTATGTTCCTTTAAATCTTTACAAAATTTTTTCTTGATATCGCTCTCTTTCAGGAATTCTTTAATTTTATACTCCTTTCCATCTATCTAATTTGACATTCCCATTCTTTGTAAGTATAACCATCAGAGTAATCAGAGTTTTCTATTGGTTTTAAATCTTTTCCAAATGTTTAAAAACAAATTAGGAAACAACTTTAGATTCCTCTCCAAAATATATGCGGTTTTTTTTCAAAACAATTAAATCAGTATTTAATATTCTCTTATTGTTCTTTTCTCCTTCGAATACAATGTGCATTTACGTTTCTACACAACTCTTCCTAAATCTTTTTTGATATCACTTCTTCTAACTTAATCTATAATATGATGGGTATTTCTCCAATCCTCAAAAGTAAATAGCAAACCCAGCCTTTTTCTCCTCCTTTCTAGACAAGTTTTCCATCTCCTCTCCCATAGAGTCTTTTGTTCTCCTTCTTATTCCTTGCACTTCTCCAACTATTTATACCTCCTTTATCCATTCCTCTTATACAACCATCTCATACATGCTCTCATGTCTCCTTTACCTATTCACATACCCTCAATTTACCCCTCTTACCTTTCTTCTAATCCTTCTTTCACTTTATTTCTTAGTTCCAATCTAGCTTTTTTTCTCGGTCTGTTTCCCTTCACCTTTCCAAATGTTCGAAAAATCCTATTCTCATCAATTACTTCCATTACTTCCTTAAGGAACTCCCGTTCCTTTACATCTTTACTGAAAGCTTTATTGGTATAGGTTCTTCTTACTTATTCTCTAATTTTATACTTCTTTCTATCTATTTTCTTTGATATTTCTTATTCTCAAAAGTATAGAAATCAGATTATCTTTCTCTTCTTTCAAGCTCACGCTTCCCATTCTCTCTCTCCATTACAGTCCCTCATCCTTCTGCTTACACTCCTCTAACTTTTTCTATCTCCTTCACCGATTTTCCGCATATTTCGTCCTCTTCTATATTTTTTTTTAAATTACGATTCTTCCTTCTCCTCAATTCCTCTCATGCATGCTTTCGTGTCTCATCTACACACTCACATACTCCGCATTTTCTCTCCTCATCCTTTCCTCGATTGCTTTTCCCAATTTATATCCGAGTTTCTATCTAGCTATTTGCCTCCAACTTCTTTCCCCTACCTTTCGAATATTCTGATGATCCTCTTTCTATCACCTCTAATTTTTCATTGTTTCTGCATTCCTTTATCTATTTACCTGATCCTAATTTTGCTGTAACAGTCCAATATATTTTATGACCCTCAAGTTTCTTACTGGATTTTGAACTTCTGCAGAGGATTATAAACAAACTAAGTAAGAGCCTTTTTACAATTTGATGCATATCATTCTTTATCCTTAAGGGGATAACAATTGGAGCCATCCTGTCTTCTCTTCCACTCATGCTCTCAATTTTTCTCCAGTGCAATCCCTCATTCTAGTCCTTGAAGTTCACTAACTGTTTATATCTCCTCTATGCATTCTTCTACTAGTCATTCGTCTTTTATAATTCCCCAAAAGAGCCATCCTCCCCTTCCCTTTATCTTTCTCATGCAACCATCCCATGCATGCTCCCATATCTCCTCTAAACACTACGTACTTCAATTTTCCTTCCCTTATCCTTCCTCTGATTCCTTCTTTCACCTAATTTCCGACACTCTATCTAGTTATTAACCTTCAACTTCATTCTCAATCTTTCTGAATGTTCCGAAAATCCTCATTTTATCAAATCCTATAATTTATTGTCTCTTTATGCCTCTATCTATCTACTTAATCACAATTTCGTTGTGAGAGTCCTGTATATTTTACGACCCTCAGGATTTCCATTAAATTCCAAACTTTTGCAAAGCAATATTAACAAAGTGAGGAAAAAATGTGGGTTCCTCTTAAAAATATCCCGATGCGAATTTCCGACTGAACATTTTCGAAACATTTAGAATATTGTCTAATATTCTATTATTTTCCTCTTCTTCTTCATTTATGATATATACACCTAACTGACGTTCCTTGACATCTTTACTAAAATCTTTCTTTTATTTACTTTTTCCAATTCATCTGCTGATTTGATAAATATCATTCCATATCATCAGAGGCATACCAATTTAAGCACCTTTCTCCTTTCTCCTCTTTTCCATTTCTATAATATAATATTTCTCCAAAACTGTCCCTTATTATTCTCCCAAAAATTTCGAACTCCTTGTACCTTCTTCATTAATCTTTTCGTAGTCCCTTCTCTTATACGATTTTCTTAACATTTCTATTCTACCCTCTCTTCCATTCCTGTCCTACAGCTATATCATATGTGCTCTTATGTCTCTTCTACCTGTTCACATACTTTAAATTCCCTCTTCACATCCTTCCCTTAATTGCTTCTCTCGCATAATTTCCGAATATCTATCTAGCTTTTATTCTCCATCTTTTTTTCTCAAATATGTACCCCGACAATCGTCTCTCTTTTACCTCCTAAAATTCATTGTCTCTTCATTCCTCCATCTACTCATCCATTTAAAATTTCGCTTCGAACGTCCTGTATATTCTACGACCCTCAAGTTTCCTATTGGATTTAAATGTTTTGCAAAGTATTATAAACAAACTCAATTTTCCTCAAAAATATCTCTATGCTACTTTGTTTAGTAACCAATATTTCAACTATTGGATCATTTTTTGATGTTCTGTTCTTGTTCTCTTTTTCTTTATTTGTGATGTTATCATTTGCCTTCCGTTTTTTTTCTTCTACAATCTTTTTTGATGCTGCTTCTACTATTCCATTCTCTAATTTGATACATATTATTTCTATTCCATTCAAGCATGGCAATCGGAGGTTTCTCTTCCTTCTTTCCAGCGATTATTTCTGTCCATCTCACAATACAGTCCCTCATTCTTTATTTTACACTCCTCTCACTTTAGGTGCCTACTTCCTTTTCTCATTTTTATTCAATCCCTTCTCTTCTTCTCTTCTTAACGTTGCCATTCTCCCCTCTCCGTTAACCCTGTCATAGAAACATCTCTTACATGCTCCCATGTCTCATTTACATGTACACATGTATTAAATTTTCCTTCTTATCCTTTCTCCTAATTGCCTATTTTACTCTATTAACTGCCTATTTTCTATAATCCTTGCTTTTTTCTGCACTTTTTGCCGTCATCCTTTCAGATGTTCCAATAATCCTCTTTTCATCACTTTCTACCTTTTATTGACTCTTTATTCTTTTATCTTCAGTCTATCCTTTCCCATCTATCTATCACCTTCTTTTCTTTGTTTTGGTTTCCCGATTTTTCAGTGTCTATATTAACTTCTACTCCTTCTACTTGAGCTCTAAGAAATCCTTTCCTTTCTGTTTCCAATCGACTTACTTTATAAACCTCCTTTCTCTTGCTCTTACTTCTTTGTAACATTTTCGCCGTAACTCAACTTCCTTTACCTTCCTTATTTTTTCTTCTTCATACATGCTCTCTCATCTGCCCTTGTTATTACTCTCTCAGCCTTTTCTCTAACCGCATGAAACTCATGGTAGAACCAAGAGATTTTAATTCCTTTATTCTTTCCGATTTTCACCTTTCTTTCGTTCAACTATTTTCCTACTTCTCTTGCTTCTGAACCCCAACACTTCTGCTCTATCTGTATCAAGCCTCAGTTCCATCTCATTCAAATCTTTTGCTAAACCTATTATTAAATTCCTCTTTCCTTTCTAATACCTTCCTAATATCTGATCAATATCTAAATTCGACTTTTTTATCAACCATTTTTAAATATTCAATTTTTTTTAATGTTCTGCGATTGTTCTAAACAAACGGAACACTTAGTCAAAAAACCAAAAACACATTTGGACTCCTCAACAAAATATCTAAATGCGATTTTTCATGGATTGTTAAAATATTGGTTTTTCGCTTTACAATTTTTGAAAAGTCACTTTTATTCCTAAGGGGTCTCTTATATTATCGCATGTTTACATAAGTTGGAAGATTGTTGTTAAAAGTCAATAGAATCTTTAACATTTAATTTGCCTCAATAATTGTACTCAAACAAAAATTAAATTTCGACTCAGGAGTGTTGAAATGTATATTATTTTGATTATACACGTTGATTTATTTTTGGAATATTCTTGAATGTTGGAAAATAGTACATTGCGTGACGAGCATGAACTGACGGCTTTTTTTAAACGAGCGTCATGTCTCTGCAATGTGTAGTAGGTGAAGGCGCCTGAGGCGTCCTCGCCGGAGACGAGTTGGAGAGCATTGAGAAATGCTCTAATGGCTTACAAAATACCTAAAACAAAGTCGTCTTAACATATTTGAAAGGCGAATATTTCCGGTTTACATCGAATGTTCAGTTTGCTTATAATGCTTCACGAAGTTCAAAATTATTAAATAATGATGCAATTGTTTGGATAGCGGTTCTAAAATAAAAGTCGCACGGAGATATTTCGGACACAAATCCGAATGTGTTATCAGTTTTCCGATCAGACTCTTTGCTTTTTTTAAATAATCGTAGAATATTATAAAGTGAATAAGTGTTTAAGAATGCTTTTAGAAAACAAAAAGGCGGATTCAGACATTTCTGAAACGAGTTTGTATTCCAGAGCTGTTTTTGGTTTTTCAAACATACTCTTGGTTAGTTCAAAACGCTCTTCAATGTAAATGCAAATTTGAATTTAATCACTGATAGACATGGGAAACTCCAGAGACGTTAAATTTTATGGTTTCTCATTTATGGAGTTCTAGAATATGGTTTACAGAATATGGAAACGAATTGGAAAGTTATTAAAATTTTTTTATTAAATTTTGGGTTATTTATCTTGAGTTACCATAAATTACATGTATAATTACTAGGTATAAATTACCGAAAATTTTCGTGAATTTTCGATAATTTATGGAAATTTCTCAAATGAAATTTTCAGTTATTAATGGTAAGTTACCATACAATCCTGTAAAATTACCATGATCAGACAAAAATTTTCGCAAATTTATGGAAATGTCTCAAATTAAATTTTCAGTAATTCATGGTAAGTTACCATATATCCTCGTAAAATTACCATAATATGCCGAAAATTTCCATAAATTTCCGCAAATTTATGGAAATTTCTCAAATTGAATTTTTAGTAATTTATGGTAAGTTACCATACATCCCCATGAAATTACCATGAATTACTTATCTTCAGTTATCATAGATAAGGGAAAACTTTCATATATTACCGGAATTTTATGGGGATTTTAAACATTGAATCTCGGGTGATTTATGGTAAGTCACCATATTTTCCTGTAAAATCACCATAAATGACAGAAAATTTCCATGAATTTCTGAAAATTTATAGAAATTTCCAAATTGAATTCTGAGTAATTCATCTTAAGTAACTATAAATTGCCTGTAAGAATACTATAAATCACAAAAAACTTTCATAAATATCTGGAAGTTTATAGAAATTTTTAAATTAAATTTCGGGTGATTTATGGTAAGTCACCATATTTTCCTGGAAAATTAACATAAATGATCGAAAATTTCCATAAATTTCTGAAAATTTAAAGAAATTTTTCAATTGAATTCTGGTTAATTCTTCTTAAGTAACCATAGATTGCCTGTGAGAATACTATAAATCACAAAAAACTTTCATAAATTTCTGGAAGTTTATAGAAATTTTTAAATTAAATTTCGGGTGATTTATGGTAAGTCACCATATTTTCCTGGAAAATTAACATAAATGATCGAAAATTTCCATAAATTTCTGAAAATTTAAAGAAATTTTTCAATTGAATTCTGGTTAATTCTTCTTAAGTAACCATAGATTGCCTGTGAGAATACTATAAATCACAAAAAACTTTCATAAATTTCTGGAAGTTTATAGAAATTTTTAAATTAAATTTCGGGTGATTTATGGTAAGTCACCATATTTTCCTG
>WSXT02068382.1:0-12395 GCA_011762715.2 Neuroterus valhalla | reverse complement strand
TATGGAACTGACGCAACCCTCAAGGGCTGCAGGGTGAGTCCCATTCCAGGGCGACTTCCCCTTCCTAGACTAACATACATTCCTACTACATTCCTTTTAGCAGCCTGTTACAGTAAGTTATTAATTTTTCTATGAAGAGTTGCAAAAATCATTATTATTGAAAATAATAAAAACGGTGCGGTTTTTTGAAAAATGGTTTAAGGTGATTCTGTGTAATGCTATTACCTATAAATTTCCAAATTGTTGTCACTTTTTGAAAAATCACCAAAGTTTCATGGGCACAGTTGACGTGGCCTTACTCATCTTTTATAACCATATTCCCATTTCTTTCATTGCTCTTTACCCATCATTTTCTCTATTCTCAGAATTCCTCAATCATTCCTTTTCCTGATGCCTTCTCTTCCAACTCCTGTATCGAGCTTTAACTTTTATTACCTGTCTTCCATTCTCTCTGCGTTCTTTCTATTTTTGTAGCGATTGCTTTAGGTTCTGCTTCCTAATTTTCTAACTTTCCGTGACTTTTTTTTCATTCTGTTATCTCTCTTTCTCTCTCGCAAGTTTGGTTTAAGAGTTTCTAGAGAGGGACGGATAGCAAAAGGAGCAAGCATAAAATACAAGGAACGAAAAAGAGAAAAGGAAGCTGGTAACAGATAGACGAGGAAGAATGGTATAACTGTACATCTAATTCCGTAATGTTATTTTCACACTCGAAGCTGTAGCACAAATCCATTTTTTTTATTAGGTTGTTTTTTTCCTCATAGGTTCTTTAGTCTTTTTCCCGAGTTCTGGGTCTAGCGAACATTCCCAGTTTTTGGGTGGTTTAGCTTTCGTCTTTCTGTAGCAGATTTCTATGGAAACCAAATTTCCTCAAAATGTTAAAGAAGTAAGAGTTAACAGATTTAAAAAATTTAAAAATGTTATGAAAAATTCAATCATAATAGAACTGATACACCCAATTGAACTGAAATAGGTTGAATATAATTACGAGAATCGATAGCTGTACATTTCGTGGGGTAGAAGGGTCTAGTTTGCCATGAGCATCTGAACTTTTTATCGTATCATTTATAGATGCTGCCATCCTCGATGATACATGTGTCTGCAAGTTTAATTAGTGCAATTATATATATGGAGAGAATGTTTTGATCAAAATGAATGATTTTCCGGAAAGATGAAGAAAAGTGGAAAAGTTTGCCTGTTTATTTCTTCCCAAAAACATAATGTTGATCGAATCAAAGGTCGATAAACTTACTCTGGGCCTCCTTCTCTGTTAATTCTGTTAATTTTATCTTATTACAATCACTACTATATATTAAGGCGAACAGTATGATTAGGTATATAAATCGCATGATTTTTTTAGATTAAAGACTTCAAAATTTGAGTTTCACCGAGCTGCGTAACCAAACGATTGAAAATTTCCCTAGTGCAATTCTTTACGTGGAACATAAAATGAGTAATGAAAAACAGAGTAATAAAATTTGTTGACTCCATTCGATGTATATTGAAATCGTGAGTTGATAATTTATCAAGTTCAGCCTGTATACAGCTCATCATTCTTCACAATCTACCTCACCCATCCTAATCCATCACCTGTCCTCTTCTCACACTCCTATAGATCGCTGATAGTTCTGTTAAGAGCTAACAATTACCCCCACTCTACGCCTAATTCGCATATGTAAAGCGCCACCTCGCTGAGGATCTCAGTTCTCTACCTGTACTCGTAAATGTAAAATAAAGTGCTCGAAGTCAGTGATTGACTTCGAGCTTACACAAAAAAACTCATTAGGCATTTTTACGCATAACATTTCGGCGATCCTGCCAGGATTGACTTTTCGATCTTCGATTGTCCACGGATAAAATTACCAGAGAAGAATCCAATAGAAGTCAAACCTGCGAAAGGCCTGGAATCCACGGACCAAGGAAGAAAGGAATTCTACGGAATTCATTTAGGAAGAGAAAGGGAAAGAATTTTACGAAATTCATATGAACCCCGGATCCACCTACGGGTGACCCGACAACCTGGAAAGTCGAAAAGCTAGAGTGAAAAGTAGATGGTGAATTAAGTAGCCACTATACAACGTAAAACTCCTTTTTTCCGAAATTCGAAAATTGAACGAGGCCCGCAATCAGGCGGAAGACGCAACTGCGTAACAACGCTTGGAAGACCGACGACCAGTCATCGGCCAAGGCCCAAATCCAGGTTGCTAACGAGAAACTCCACGGATTCCCAGCTACAAACCAGAGAGGATCAAGCCATCAAGCGATTTTAGGGAAAGTAAGCATTTGGAAACAAAAACAAACAACAAATCGTATCGAATTGCAATACTTGTAAGTCCTCCTGTCTGTCTGAGGAAGGAGACTAACGCGGAATTAGAGTTAATTTCACGTTAGGCGAGGTAGAGTTTTGCAATTCCGGTAAGGTATACTCCTGGTGTTCCAGAGTACTGCCTTCCCTCAACAATAATAGAAACTCTTACTTCGGAATCAGGTATACATTTTACGCTGGCGTACGAAAAGTATCTAGATAACATCGGTGTAGCTTACGCGACTGACGATATAACACCCCAACAGGCGAGAGTACCACACTCGAATTTGCCATTAAACGAAAGATTGAAGATGTCCTGCCACAAGTGCGGGAAACCTGGTTATTTTGCATCTCAATGTTTTACAAAACCCCAGAATTTTCAAATGGGACAGTTTCAAAAAAGACCACTGGAAGTAAAAACTATTAAGGACATCAGGAATCCCAAGGAGAATGTTTAGAAATGGAGGAGAAGACAACGGAGGAAATTCAGGACAAAATAAATTACGAGGACCAAGCAGAATATCTAAATTATCCGGAAAATTGCAATCAATACACGGAAGAAGAGACGGATCCATCCACAAACTATTAGTAGATAGCGGAGCAGCAATCAACATAATTGAGAGAAATAATTTACAGTCCGACCAAGAAATATTTGAGTTCCATAAAAAATTCTCAATGGGTGACGATCATCATGAAACAACAGTAGCCACTTATCTGCACTATTTTGGAAATAAGAAACTATTCCATATAGTGGAAGAAAACTTCCCATTATTAGAAGATGGAATAATAGGGTTGTCATTCTTTCACAAATACCCCAGATATGCTATAACAAAAACTTATTTATTAATCGACAAATGGAAACTACTACTACATTCCGGGGGAGATTACCCACCAGGAAACTCAACAAAAATTTGTAAACTCAACATACCCGATGAAGAAAACCAAGTGATTTGGATAGAAAATCAAGAAGAAATTCCTAATGGACTATATACAGTGCAAAATAATAAGGTAGAAATACCATATTACAACTCTTCACAGAAACCCATTAAAATACCAGAGGAAATTACAAGCAGCAAAATTACGTCTATAAGATCACAAGACGTAGATCTTGCCTAAAAAGGGGATGATTACCCTACTAATTGAAGAACGGATAAACGAAATCGTGACCCAATATTCAGAAGTTTTTACTTTAGATGGCGACCCTCTACCCTGCACAAATCTTACTGAACACGAGATAATTCTGAACTCCGGAAAAATTATCAACCTAAGATCCCATAAACTACCAGAGAAACACGAGGAATTCGCACTAAACGAAACAAATGAATTACTGAAAAAAGGTATAATAAGAGAGTCCCAATCACCTTTCAACTCTCCACTATGGATAGTCCCTAAAAAAGGAGAAAAGCTAAGGATGGTAGTAGATTACCGCCAGATCAACAAAGACACCGACCAGGACGCATACCTCGACCAGTGAGGAAATGCAAAGTTCTTCTCAGCCTCCGACCTTAGGGCAGGATTTCACCAAATCCCCTTGAAGGAAGAGTGCAAAAAATATACAGCTTTCTATACCAAACAAGGACATTTTGAATATAACCGGATGCCATTTGGTTTAAAAACGCACCTGCCACCTTCCAACGTATGATGGACAATGCGTTCAGAGGGCTAATTGGGAAAGTATGTTTCGTTAACATTGATGATATCGTAATATTTGGAGAAACATTACAAGAACATAATAAAAAATTAGTTACTGTCCTCGAAAAAATGAAGAAGTTAGGCTTGAAACTATAACCATTAAAATGTGAGTACCTACGCCCAGAACTAGGATACCTAGGTCACCTTGTCTTTGCG
Organism: Neuroterus valhalla; assembly: GCA_011762715.2. Taxonomy (NCBI): domain Eukaryota; kingdom Metazoa; phylum Arthropoda; class Insecta; order Hymenoptera; family Cynipidae; genus Neuroterus; species Neuroterus valhalla. The sequence goes on along the minus strand of WSXT02068382.1, from coordinate 8,245 downwards.
GAAGGAGTGAAACCAAACCTTATTAAGATCAAGGCAATCCAGGTTTCTTCTGGGTAAAAAGTGAAACAATTTATCCCTATAATATTTTTTTATAAAAACAAAAGTATCGGAGTTGTGGCATTTTTAAAATTCAAAAATACAAACGAAAATGAGAATTTTTAGCCAAATTACGCAAGATTGAAAAGAAAGTCAGAGGGAAAAAAGTTTTTTCTTGGAAGCCCTACAAGATCGTGAATACAACTTTTTGAATTTCCTCAATAAATCTGAAATTCCAATTTTAATAGCACAAAAAAAAAGGAAAAATAATCTGTGACTTGATAACCATCGATTGAATGATCATATTCGATACTGCTTCGGCACTCATTTTGAGGTACCAAAAACACAAGTCGAGTTTTTCAGCCAGCTATTTTGGATCAAAAATAAAAAAGAGGGAGCATTTTGAAATTTTTTTTCCAAGATTCAAAAATTGTTAGTACGGTTTCTTATATTAGGTGAAAAGTGAATGAAGAATAGAAAGATTCATTTTTAGGTCAAACTGTGCAAGGTGCAAAAAAATGTTAAGAACACAAATCATTCATTTTAGGAAGACCTATAAAGTTTATGCATACAAGTTTTTTCATGTGTAATTTCCTTTTAATATCGTGAAAAATGTTACCAAAATTGAAAAATTCCATTTTTGAGCAAAACTATGCATGGTACGAATAAAATGAAAATAACACAAATCGTTTATCTTGAGAAAATCTACAAATTTACCTTTGACTATTTCTCGATAAGACGAATAGTTTTCGTTTCAATCGTGATTCCGCACTTCAAAAATAAAAAATTCCATCTTCAAGCCAAACAATAAGAGACAGGAAGAAAAAATTAATAGAAAAATTGTGCATATTATAATATATATATAATACTATGCAAGATGTAAATATCAGTGCTAGATATAAAAAAAAATGTTCATCAAAAATTAAAAAAAAAATTCAATAATCTTCATAGAAGTAGAGGTTTTCAGCAGTTTTGGAATATTTGCAACTCTGTGTATGCATTACATGTATTGTAACCTGAATCAAGCAAGTATGAAGTCGAGCGCGGAGCGCGAGGTGAAAAACAAACCGAGCGCGTAACGCCAGGTAAATACATCATCGAGCGAGAAGCGCGGGATTTGACATAAAATTTTAGAGAAAAAAAAATCCACCAAATAAAAAATTTAAACAAAAAGAAGGAAAGATACACGAGGAATTACCCTCCGAATCCCCTTGTTTCTCTTTTTTCTATGTTTTGGTTTATATATTCTTTTTCCACAAAAAAAAAAATATTTGAAATATCTACAAATGTTTCAGTGTTCACTCGACACCCTTATCAAGGTAGAAAATCTCCCAGTTAGTCAAAACCCATGAGGAACCCAGGCTGTTTGGGAAAGGGATTTCAGGTGGTGAAATGCCTTGATAAGGGTGTTGGGTGAACACTGAAACGTTGGTGAATATTTCAAATATTTTTATTTTGTGTTTTTTGAAATTAAGGCAAGAGATAGGAAAAAAAAGAAAATTTGAAAGTAGCTTTCTCGTTCTTTTTCACTTCTTTTTCCTTTACGTTTTATATTCTTATGCTTGTTGTGTTTTCGGAAATTTCAATTGGAATATCTGAATGTATTCGTCCGAGTTCGAACTTCGGGTTCTTGGTTTTATAATTCATTTCCAGGAATTCCTCATTCTTCTAATTATACATTGTTCTTCATATACACTGACAATGTTGTACATACTTTTTATTTTTTAATTTCTTTCCCCTTACACTTTTCTACTTATTCTCACTATTCTCTCTCAGTTACTTTCTAGTATTCCTCTTAACATGCTTACATGAACATCCGCATATATCTCTTCATCTCCACCCCTTTCTGTTCCATTGCGCGTTTTACCGGATTTCCTCCCTTCTATGTAGTTATTCTAGTCCATCTCTTTTCTTTTTTCATTTTCTTTGTGGATATTTTGGCGAACTCTGACTTCCTTTGTTAAATTTCACCTCCTCTCCTCCATCTTCGCATTTTCGATTCTTGATTGCAAAATTTTGAGTTTCTTTTGCAAATAATCCCGTCAGTCTCTCCTGTAGCAACAGTTTCCAAGGGGAAAGAATAAACGTTTGGAGAAAAATGTCCGAAGATGATCCTCTAGGTCTATCTAGGTGTGTTAGTTCCCTTTTCCCTGAGTTATTTTGTATATCTTGTTGTTCAGTTTCAAATGTTTAATCCTTGTTCCTTAGCAGCATTTTCAGCGTTTTGAGTAAATTGCAATAGTTTCCATCAGAAGAAAGTAAGAGATGATCTTGTTTATGATTCCAAAATCAACATTTTTTTTTTATACATCCTACGTATACTGCATAGTTTGGCCTAAAAATATAATTTTTTATCCTTCGATAAGCGTTATCTTCAAAATCTAATAGAATAAAGTGAATTTGTAGATCATTTCAAGGTCACAACTTCAAATTTTTTAAATTTCTCCTCGTATTTCTGGAGTTTTCCTGTCAAATGCCATTTCTGATTTTCATGACATGTTTTACGATAAAAACAAAGAATAGGTGGAAAATGTCCGAAAGAAAATGTAGGAATCTTTTAGGATGGAAAACTTTGTGCCAAACATTTTCTTCGTATCTTGCAGAGTTTGTCAAGAAAATAGATTTCATATTCTTCGGACAAGCAGATTCGATATATGAAGCCGGAACTGTAGTCAGAAATGCACGGCATCTCATATTTGATAAATATTAACAACAACGGAATAGTTTGTGTTTCAAGCCAAGATGACGAATCAAAAAAAGTTAGTGTTATTCATTAGAAAACTATTCCTACCATGACGAATGAATTTTTATCACAAGAGAACAAATTCCAACGAATTTATTGAATTTTAATAAAAAAGATATATATTACAGAATTGTTGAATTCTCAGCAAAGGATTTCACATTCGATGCAACTTATCAGGAAATATGTGTGCTTTAAACAGCGAAGTTCCAGATGATTGAAGAAAGGCAATTATTGCCCCAATCTACAGGGCAAAGGGTTGTCAAGGCGACTGTTATAATCATAGAGCCATTAGCCAACAAAGTATTGACATGGGAATAGAGATAAACTTTGGGAGGTCTTAAAAGAATATGGAGTGTCTGGCTGGCTCCTGAAAGCAATACAAGCAATATATAATGGTAGCGAAGCAAGTATGAGATTGAATGGACAACTGAGCGATGGGTTTGATATATGGCAGAGCTTTAGGCAAGAATGCTTTATGTCCTCATGGATGTTCAATATGTTGATCGTGGAACAGTGAAAGTGCGTTGCCTTGCGTTCGCAGATGACAAGATTGTTACGGCAGAATCAGAATCTCAATTTTTTTGTTATATTTTTCTTTCATGTCAGAGCGGATGAATCTAATTGTTTGGCTATTAAACTTAAGGAATGGCTCTTTGACTCCATCTGAAAACAGCAAGAAAACTAAAGCATACAAGAGAAAGAGGAGGAAAAAGGTTTGAAAATTATAATTCTCTCTTAAACTCCATCTTTCCGATTGCCTTTTTTTAGAAAAAATTCATATTCCGCCAGTAGAACCATAAGTAATCAGGTCGAATTTTCAATTCTCGGTCCTTCAGATCTGTAACTTTTGTTTTACAAATACTGCAATGAAACAAACAGCAAAGATGGAAATTATTTATGAATTGCATAATCTTTTGTGCTGAAGGGTTTTTGATGGAAGTGTTCTCAACCTCTACAACTAAATGACCATCTATTCCCTCAGTGAACTTCCTTACGCAGATTTAAAAATAGGAAACAATATAATTTGAGTAATAGAGTGAGCGAGAGAGAAGGGAGAGAGAAAGGGGGAGGGGACTCATTCTCAGATATTTTGTGAATCCTTCTCTTTATTGCTTCCAACCATTCATTGTATCTTGCTCCACTATTTCCTCTCATCTGGCTCTTACTTAGATTTGTCTATCCCTTCTCCACAATTCATCAAAACGTACAGGGCCCTCTTCTAATATTCCATAATCTCGGCAGAATTCTCCCTTACTCCCAACTCTTAGTCCCTTTCAAATTACTACGTCAAATCTTTTCCCAACATTCTCATACCCAGTCCCTGTTTTTTCTTGATTTCTTCTGTTGATTTCTTGATTCTCACTGCTGATCCACTGTGAATCTTAAATCAGGCTACTTAATCCACCCTCAACTTACTTTTTGTCCCTCCGAGGATTTCAGATACTCTTGTTCCAAAACCTTCCCTCATCTCCTCTTTTCGAAAGCTATATGTATCTCTTACTCGTCCAATGGAACAAACACCGCACAGTGGTCGGAAAACGTAAAAAGCTGGCCAAAAGTAGAGAATGTTCATAAAATGAGCCGAATTTTCTTACTCGGGAGTTTTCGGGGTCGCTGATCACGAATCCGGTGCCCGAAATTTCAAGAACAAAATGGCGAATCCAATATGGCGGATGAGTATGCTTAATAAATTTTTGATTTGATTCCATAATTGGTACAAGGGAGTTTTTGCGGTCGCTGATAACGAATTTAAAGTCGAAATTTCCAAAAACGAAATGGTGGATCCAATATGGTATTCGAGTATGCTTATAATTTTTACTATTTTTTCGAAATTGGTATAAGAGTGTTTTTAGGATTCACTGATTACGAATCTAAAGTCCAAATTCCATTTTACAAAATGTCGGAATCAAAATGGTGAACAACTTTTCCAAAACTCACTCGATTTCTAGCTAATTATGATCGTAGAGTTACTGAAGTCGCTTCATTTTAATAAGTCAGTGTCTAGGAGTTTTTGAGGTACACGTACACACTTCCTTCAAAAAAAAATCACAGGAACTATTTTTTTGAAGTAAGTACTTTTTGTACAATAAGGTTTCATTACTCATTGTCAATAATGTACAACAAAAAAGACTTAGAAAAACATTGTTTATTTCAGAAGGTATTATTATATTCAACTCTACGTCACTTTATTCAACATCCATCTCATCATCATCGTTATTATCTAATTTCAAGTAATTATTGCACAAAAACATGTCGACAGCTTCTGGATCAAAGCTTTTTTTTTCCTTCAAACAATTCCCAAGACTTGAAATAAATGAATCGGGATATGTGGTATATTGGTATGCCTCTTTGAATCTCGAATTTATATTGCAAAGCAATTTTTTTACTTCCTTTCTTTGATCTTTATCCAGCTCGAAATTATTTTCTTTTCCAAATTTTTTTTTCTATAAGACTTATTTTTGTATCTAAATCAGCTTGTAAATTTTTTTTCAAAATTTTGAAAATTCCCATTCTTTTGCATGACACTTTTCCAGTAACTGATCCTATTTATTAACAAAAATTTATACCAAATTCAGCAACAAAAATATATCAGTGACTCAAAAAATCCTACTTTTAATATTCTTGCAAAAATATGAGCAGGCGTGGATTAACTAAGGGGCAACATGGGCACTGCTCCAGGGCGGCAAATTGCCAAGGGCGGCAAATTTTGGACCAAAAAAAAATAAAGAAAAAAAAGGAAAAATGGTAGAAAATAGTGATGGAAAAAAGGTCTCTGATAATTAAAATCTTTTTCTAAAGAATAAATTCAGACAATAAATGTATCACCCTGATGAAATGTTAAATAAATTGCATCGGTTCTATGGTCAGTTTGAAAAAAAGGGGGCATTTTTCATTTTTGCCCAGTTGGCGTCAAATTCCTAGATCCGCCTCTGATTAGGAGTAGTTTGATAAAAATGGTCCGCCATATTGTATTTGCCATTTTCATTGTGTAAAATGGAACTCAAGTTCTTCGTCAACAACCAAATATGATCCTTAACTTTCCAGAATGCAGAATGACAAGTTCGTTAGATGGAAAAAAAATGTTAGGTGTCTACTATGTTATGGTCGGATGTGGCGAAACACAGTCCACGTCAACACATCCGACATAAAAGTCAAATAAAAAAGACGTCTGTCAAATTTCGGTACTTTACTTTGAAATTACTGAATCTTGACACTATTCCACAATAGTTGAAACTTAGAACAATGCAGGATCTCTTGGGATCACAACTATTTTGACACATTTCTGCAGAACTTTTCTATGATTAGTCTAAATTGCGAGCTATTTCGGTCCCCGATTTCAAAGCATGATTGGTTTCAAAATATGAGTTTCAAATGAATGAATATTTTTAACTTACCTCCAGAAACACCCTCCATATTGTATACAATCAACGGAACAGCAACTATAACTTCTAGGCACTGATCAACGAATTGAATATTCTAATGTTCTCAATTGCCCTTGGCTACTTCGCGGAGCGGCCCACTATCAACAGCAGTATTAGCACTTAAATACGAATCCAAGCTGTCTGCGCTTATGCAAAATCATACAGAGACTCCTTCAGTTGAACATATGAAAGAATTAACACATTCCGCGAAAGTTGGATTTTCGACTTTTGGCCAGCTTTTCACGTTTTCCGACTACTGTGCGCCGCTTCGAAATCCACAAACATTGCCGTCAAGCCGTGATACTATCTTTTGATTCTACTATTCATATTTGAATTCACCACATGGATTTTATGCAACACGTCCATTCCTTCCCTGAATCTTGTCTGATTTAGAGGAATCATTTTCTCCTACTTCACTTATTTCTCGCACCTTCCTGACACTGTTGACACGTAATTTTTAATTATTGTTGACATTAGAGCTATTAAACTGTAATCTTTCACCTCTTTCCCCATCCCTACTTCTACTTCTGGAGTCCTCCACTTCTGGATAGCCTTTCCCTCTCCATACCCTTTTGAACCTTCTTCGTGCTTTCTTCTTCAATTCCTTCTTCCTGAGTTTCCCTGCTGCATTAGGGATTTGATTTTTACCTGATGCCTTTTCCTCTTTTACTGACTCTTTCACTCATTTACTTCTACCTCTTCCACTGAGAGAATCGTCTCTATCTCTTACATTGTGATATCCCTTCCTTTGCCCTTTTTCTCATCCCAACCCTGTGTTGCTATTTTCTTCTTCACATTTACTTACCATTCCATGAAATATTTTTCTCGTTATAAGATTTTAATCTTTTGAATCATTTTTCTCCCTTATCATATCATTTAATTTACTCTTTCTAATACTCCTTCCAGTTCACTGGCCTTTTCTGAGTTTCCTTCAGACTTCCCATCCTTCTTTTCTCTTTCTTCATCAAACAGAATATTCTACTCCTCCTTTTTAATCTATATTCTACTGCACTGTTTCTTTTTTTCCCCATTTTATTCCCCATTACTATTTGCTAATCTCCTCTTTTTCCTTATTTCCATTTCTGTTCGACGTTCTTAACTCTCCCACCCTTCTACTATCATTTTTGATAAGTATCATTCCCTCTTTCCTCCTCCTCTTCCTCCTTTTCCTCCAAATACAAATACATGCCTTCCGCTTCCCCTGCGCTCTTCCTCCTATGGACGCCCTTTACTTCTCTCTTCTTTCCTCCATAATACAATAGATGTATTCTCCTTTTATTCCGCACATCTCCTCCTTTACTAACCTCTTTTTCTATCACTCTTCTCCACAGTCCTTTTAAAGTTCCAATCTTTCTTGCGCCATGAGATCCTTCCTTATTCCCATCACTCTCCCTCCAATTTCCCTGCTCCTACTTTTTTTCTTTGCCTCATGTACTTCCGAACTGTGTAAGTCCGGCAACCTTCGTTTTACTTTTTACTAACCCCTATCGTCTTACTATACCCCTATCATCATCAAGACTTTCCTTTGCATGTACTTTTCCTCTTGCTCTTTTGCTCCTCCACTATTTTCCTTAAATTGAAATGTATACGTGTTCCTTCTGATGTTAGATGATTCTCTTGCCTCGGTTTATACTCATACATCTGCCCTTGCTTCGTCAAAACCTTCCCCTCATTTCCTCTATTCATCAATTCCACCCGCACCGTTCCATATTATCCTCCATCTCTAGAAATTTTCTCGTTATTTTTACTCATTCTTTTTTTCTAATCTCAGACGTTTTATAACCATGTTCTACTTCTTTCATCGCCCTCTCCCCATTCTTGTCTCTATTTTCAGAAATCCTTCCTTACACCCATTCCTGATCCCTTCCCTTCCAACTCTTGTATTAAACCTTCTTTTTATTTTCCGTCTTCCATTCTCTCTGCGGTCTTTCTATTTTAAAATCATTTGTTTTGGATTCCGCATCCCTTTTTTTTTAACTTTCCGTGAATATTTTCCATTCTATGATCTTTCTCGAAAGTTTGCTTTGAGGGTTCTAAGAGAGGG
>WSXT02068371.1:0-12395 GCA_011762715.2 Neuroterus valhalla | reverse complement strand
TACTTAGAGAACTTGAAGAACTCTAGAGGTACCGGGCTCACGACTCTCCGTGGCCCGCCAAAGCTCTTCCAGAGTGCCAGGCGGGAATCGAGCCCACAACCAGACCAACCAATATAAAACTGGAATGTCGTGATGTGCGTCATTCAGAGCTCTCTTTGTATTCCAAACAAACATGGAGATCTTTGATCCGACAAGTCTCTTGATCTGAAAGCCCTCTTCTTAATTTTATCACACACTCGACAAACCCATATTTACTTTCCTTGCTTTTGTTGGTCTGCTGACAGCTACCACTCCTCGTCTCAAAATCCCTTGTAGCCTATTTTATTTCCCTTTCCTATGCTACCCATCTGACTGCTTATTTTACTAATTTATTGATTGATTCCATGTGTCCCCTGAGGGTTTACATTTTCCTCGAACCTCTCCACCATTCCGTCACACACCCTACCATTGCCTTAGGAGTAAGTAAGGGGGACCTACTGCTTAAGGTGGGTTCCGAACCACCAAGAATCCCAGCCTCAAGTACTTAGAGTAACCTTTTTCTCATGAGGTACCGGCACCACGACATTCCGGAAATGAACACTCCCTTGCTAGGCAAGTGTTTTAACATTCATTAGAAAGACCTACGACCTAAAGTAGTACGTACAACAACCTAAAAATGATGTCTTCCATCGAAAGTTGTAACGAAAATAATAAGAGGACTAAGGACTCTGATTGTTAGAAATAGAAGAAGTATCCACAACAACTCAAGTGACAGCGGAAATTATGACGAACTCGAGTAGTAAGTTCTACTTTCTATCAGTTTTTCAAACTTACAATCTCCTCCAGTGTGGAAGATTGAAATTCATATAAACACAAAATTTCCGTATATTATAGTTTCTGTCCTCAGTTATAATATTAAATTTATTTGTCAACTAGTAAACTATTAAGGACAACTTCACAAGTAGCATTGTTTAATCGACTAAGTATCGAATGCATTGAACTTCGCATATTCAAGTCCATAGTGAAATAGAGTAAGTGAAGCATGCAGAAGTGCATTCAGATTGAAATGAATTATCCCGCACTGCATTAGAACAAAATCTTAATAATATTTGATCCATGGTAAGAAAGTCTCAGCATGACTTCTCACGAAGTTTACATAAGAACACATACTGTATCCGGTGTTGTCTGCCGCATCAGGCCCGCACCTCAATGTGTGAACCCGAAAAGCCCGAAAATTTTGAGCGTTCGCATAGGCCTGATTGCCTAAAGGATAATTTGCTTCGCATGGTCTTTGTTAATTAAAAAGGAGAAAAAACCACCAAAGAGAATGAGCTTCAGCAATCAGATGAAGTGAATCAGTATTAGATAGCTGAGATTCCGGACAAGACGCTGATAAGGGATTTAGAAGGTTCGATGTTACAGATGCTGAGAATAGTATTTGATGTTCTCTCCCTCAAATCTGACAAATAAACTAATTGACGACGTCGGATGATTCATGGATTATTTTCTGGAGGGAACGTATGCCTTCAGCGTTCGTTTCTTCAGCAACATTTGCATTTTTGGATAAACTCTTATATCTTCCAACATACAAGTTACGAAAGATCAACTCAACGTCTTCAGAGGAAAATTCTGAATAATAAGAAGCCAGTTTGGGAAAATTTGGCCCTGATTAAAAATTCAAGGGCGACAAAAAAACTGACGAGCGGAAAATTCCAGAATTTTTGAGTTTGATTATCCTTTGTGTCGCTGTGTTATATGTGAAAATTTATTCAACAACTCAAAAATCAATTTAGGGAATATTGGTGATATCAGTGATATCATCGACAATAGCAATATCAGATGTATAAGATAAAGAAACTTATTATGAAATGTTATCTCGTCTTAAGAATTCGAAGATTTTCTAATTATCGTATGGTTTTTCTGTTCAAAATGTTGAATAGGGAAACTGGATATTGTAAACCTTGTCCACAATTCGATGATTTTTTAGAAAATAATTGTCATGCTCCGAAAGATGTTGCATGATTCAAATTGTTATAAGTTTCACAAAATCCAATAATTTACTATTGAAAATACTTATCCCGATGCGCGTGATGTTTGTAAAATCAATTAATTTTGCTTATTCCTACATCTGAGGCAACTGAAAGTTAAATCGACGTTTACTTTTATTCCCAAAGGGTCATTTCAGCAGTCCTTAATGGAGTGACGTGGTTTGTGAGCTGCCACACCATGCATGGTACTACCCCGTCCACCCCGACCAGTGCGTCGTATCCTTACGCAAGATCCGCTTTTGATAACAGAGAGTTTTGAGGATACGCGAGCAAACCGTCGACTTCGCTGAGCGCAGCGGGCCATTAAGACAGCCCATCCGTGAGAGAAGGGAGCACCCCGTGTTCTGGAGGATTCTTGTCGCCATCGCAAAAAGGAGCGTCGCGAGCGAATCATCGAAGTTATTGATCATCAAGATTTGGCTGATCATTCTGGGATTGAGCAAGCCAAGAGGACGACCGCTGTCAGGGATAAACTTAGTGATGTTAGGCAGACCCAGAGGGCAATCGCTACCACCAAGCGCCGCCCGCAGGAGAGAGGAGCAAAGCGTGCCTGACGATAAGCTGTTGACAAGTGTCATTCCAAGAGCTGCTGGTTCAAAATGTTTACGAGCAGAGGTCAAGGGCACCGCTGCTACCGCGAACCCTCATGAGCCATGTGAGGAGGGAGAGTGGTCTCTCCTTGGCATAAAGGAGGACAGCTCGGTATCTTGGATCTATGACACTTCGAAACCCTCCAATTGGAAATCGCCTTCATCTTTGAGGATCTCCTGCTTGGCAACGAGCCTCGGTATGTCTTTCCGTCGGCCAACCTCATTCGTCACCCGATCTGTCAACCATCAACGCTCCCGTGGTGGTCGACTGTTCCGACACACCATCCTAGCCACGAGACCTACGAGCACCGCAAACATCGCCGCTGCTCTGACGCTAAGCGAATTCCTTCACACGTAGGATTATCATCGCCGGTCGTCAGGGAGTCACAGACAGGAACTTTGCGAGGTGGTTTTACCAGGGAGAGTCGAGATCGGGAAGTTTCGCTACTATTCGCATATTGCATACTCGAGCAATTTTCGCCATCATTATTTATTGTGTCGCCCTAGAAGCGTTTACAAGGCCTCAGTTTGTCAACACGGGACTCGAGCTTATAATTCCCGCGATCTTCCGTATTAATTCATGGAAAAGAAAAAAGTTCGTCAACGGATAACCCCTCACCAACTGAGCCTCCGTAGATCACCCTTAGTACTGCATTCCTTTCACTCATCTCCAGTGATCCTGTCACCTTTCCTTCTCTCTCCGTACACAAAAACAAAACAGAAAGCTGCACCAAAGCTGCAATAGAGAGGGTACAGTTGACCGCTTCCACTATAGCTAGAGTAAAGTCCCGAATGATATGAGCCAGATAGACGTCTGCCTTACTACTCGTATACGACAAACCGTTGCATCCCATCCACCTTTGGCCGCAGCCCTAAGAGTACAGAGGCCGTACAGGACATTAAAACCTCCCCCCCCCCCCTTATTTCTATCAGGCCTACGTAGTTCAGAGTTAAAGCGTGTCGAAATATTCCCGGCAAGGTCCCTCCTTTTCCTTCACGGCCATGTCACGTATCATTTTTTTCACAAAAACAAGGTAAGGTTAGATAATTTTTATCATTCTAGCGATAAGCATAAACAGCATGAGCAATAAACAGGAGCGATGAAATTAATAAAAGCAATGTGAGGACTTATATAATGCACGAATCAACACCTATATAAATCCATTCTCATATATTTAAGTTCCAAAATAATTATTACTTACACTCTCAACCAATTTCTTCATTTTTGACTTTACATAATTTCCCTTTGTGCAGGAGAAATGACGAACGTTTATACCATCGTCTTCCCATTGACACTAGTCGTCAATTTGATTGGTAAATATAATAATATGATAAGATATATCAGTAATTTAAGCAATAGAATAAGGATCATATAGATCAGGTTTTACGAAAGTTGTGGAAAAAAGCTGCCCGGAAAACTTAATTAGGATATATGCAAATCGCAACACTTGTCGTGTAATATCTAACTCTAATATAATGTCCAACTCTAATATTATGTTCAATATATACCATAATTATTTATGTACTTCCCAGGCCTGTTTATTTAGAATAAAGGGAATTAAGTAATAGTTTTATTCCTACAAGAAGTAAAAGGCTTCTTTCATTGTTATATAGATTTTGGAAAGAACAATAGATGTGAGTTTCCTATATATAATTCTTTCTAATAACCAAAATTTTGTTATAAATAAGGATGGAATCATTGGATCAAAAATAAGAACATTATTTTCTTTGATTTTTTTGGCTCAATGACAATCCGAAATGAACCTGGATTTCTTATCATTGCAATTACATGTATCATAAAATTGAGCTCGCCCAAAAATTAGGAAACATCTGCTATTTTTCGTTATCTCAAGCTCTGTTGTTTATGCACGGGAGAGAGATATATTTTTCCCATCTAAAAGTATCTGTGAGAATGTTAAGGGGTACAGAGAAAAAATATTACTCCTGAGAGGGATACTTAAGGTAAAGCGCGGACTCTAGAACCGCATGATGAACTCTGATGCATGAGACTGAATTTCCAGAACCCATACGATCCGAGAAACTATCAAGAGTCAGAAATTTGGATGTGTTTTCTAAATGGATTTGTTACCAATGACTATTCATTTTTACGAAAGACCCTTTCCCTTCTTTTATGTTGCAGATATTAGTTCACAGTTCGAATGTTTATCTAATGGCGCGCCTATCCCTGGAGTTCCTCGTGGCAGGCTTCCTTGTTCTTTGTTGGAAAAAAATTACTCCCTTGAAAATCCTTCCCTTCCTGTTGAGCCTATAGTTCGCTACAGGTCCAGGTCTCCTCCACAGCATACCTCTCGTGGAACATCGATAGCCTCATATAGAAGGCTTCCTTCTCCTGACGGATCGGGATGTGGAATTGAAGAACTAGAATCCATCCGGCTGATTCCCATAGGCCATTCAGAACGGATATTCGAACTTAAGAGATACTATTTTCCTTTCACAAAACGAATAAGGATAAAGATAAATAATAACAATTATGACCGCATCTCTTCCCAAGAACAAATTGTATTATCAGCACCTGATGGTGAAGTATTTGCAGTGCTAGAGAGTGAGAACGTCCTAATTGGAATATATAAATTTATCAAAGGTATCTGTAAACGGGTGAAAATCAACATCTACAGTGGCAATGTTACTCAAATGAACCGGGTGGAAATGGTGGTTATTCCAGTAGGTAATTCCCGCAAAATCATGAATCATTTTTATGTAAAAATTGTAAACCCTAACGTGAATCGCATTCTGTAACACCTTTAGTTTAACTAAGAAGATTGACAACTTAAATATATGTGATACTTTTCCTTGATTCTTTGTCCCGAATCTCTGAGAAAAATCTCATATCTATCCTACACCTCCCCCCCCCCTCCTGTTTTCTGCTACATGCATTTGGGGGCACGTGCCTGCTTGAAGTATGAAAATTGATTTTAGAGAATCAAATTACGGGATAATCGTTAACTTTGTACTGTAATAAATAAAATGTGGATCTTGGCAAATGTTTGGAAAATAAATGTTTATAGGAGATCGTAATTCTTTTATTTTTGCGCTAAACTCTAATACTCCTTTGAGCTGGATGTAACTTAGTCTACTACAAAAATACAGTAGAGACACTGCGAAGAAGTGGAACCGTCAGATACGCAGGAAAAAATTCTACGAAATGTAGCTTCAAGAATGATTAGAGAACAAACATTTGAAGGCTCGGAAAACCAATAAAATGCATTAGAGAGTAAGACCATACAAGTTAACGGAGACCTAAATATCATATCATTTAAAGTACCATCCATAGGAAATTACGGAAGACGGAACATCCGTAATTTCATAACCGAAGAATACAAAGATGGCGACAGCGACTACGATATTCATCGAAAATTGTCAGTTGAATGTTCAGAAAAGTTAATAACAAGGAATCTTTCATGTATTCAACCTCAAGTTGAATCCAGGACAACTCTTTGGAATAATTCAAAATTCTTTCGTTTTCTAAAAACTGATAACTGCAGTGCGAACAAGTTAACATACAGAGTCGAACGCGTCGTGTTTTGATTAGGATTTAACATCAGGAAATGAATTTGTATTCCTGGAAAAATCAATGGGTTTGGGTTCAGACCCAGACCCTCAAGGATTACAAAAATCTAGCCTGGACCTAGACCGATAGGGAACACTTTAATTTCGACACCGATCCAGAAGGTTCCGATCCCCAAATCACTTGAGAGATCGGATGATCAAAATAAGCCCGACACAAGGGGAAGTTGTTGACATTGTTTAATATGTTCGAGGAGAAATTCATCAAGGTCAAGAATCTGGGAAACCTCTACTATACTTAAATACTTTTCGAAAGTTGTCCTTAAACGATTGAGACCTAGACAGGTTCGGAAATCAGGACCATCAAATGTTCAAGAACTGTAATGAGCTAAAATACAATCCTGAAAGTCTGTTTAGAGTAAGAAATGAAGATCAAGGAAACGGAACTTTTATTATTGACATTTTGGATAACCAAAATACAAAAAAATTCCAAAACTGCATTGAAAAATTTTCACTTCACTGCAGGATCTGTAGGAGAATAATGGAAAATCCTTCATCACCTATTATAGGATTGCTACCACAAGAACGATTTTTTATCATTCATGAAGTACCATTCGCGACAAACAGGAATGTCGAAAGCGATAAGATGGATGAGGAAAAATCCATATGACTCACCTTTTCTACGAAATAATTACTATATAAATTCTATTTCACGTAATTTAGCTTCAGAATATTCGTTTGTTTCATTCTGAAACGATTTTCCGATCAAAAAATGGCCTGCAAATCACAATTCACTATCAGAAATTATCTATAGAAGCTTGCCCCTGAAAAATAACACGTGCTAGCAAATGGTTACATAAGAATGATTCGTCACATATCAGATCTCTTATCCCAGTCTCTCTTTGAAAAATATGTTTCAGTGGCTAGTCGCAGGAGAGTGATTGATCTCATCTTGAAATTCTTTTTCAGCTCTTCAAAAGAGGAGAACATGTGTCAGTCAAGAAAACTTTTTCTCGAAGGGAGAGTTATTCTAGGGCCAACTGTGCGAACAGCGCATGTTTTTTCAAATTAAACTACTAAAGTCCTCTGATCTCCTTCTTTGAAGTCCGCAAATAGCATTTTGATAACTGCAAACGTGCACAACTTTCACAAAGACAACTGTACACATGCACCAAACGAAAATTCAAGTTCCTTTCGTATTGCAGACTCAAGTTCGCAACCTAAAGGTTACCGCAATAGCACGCCTCTTCCAATCTCCCCTCGTAGCAGACTAGCTGATACTTCTTCTGAAAGATACTATTCTCCTAGGAGGGCTAACCTTCCTGCTGAGCCTTCTCCCCCGTCCCAGGTCCAGGTCCCCTCATTCAGGGCGTCGGTCTCCTGAAACGTCGATTGATTCTCTTATTAGGCTTCCTTCTCCTGACGGATCAGGATTTGGAATAAGAAACCTAAGGTTAATTAGACTCGCTCCCTTGGACATTCCGGAATATATATCTGAACTAAGAGAATACATTTTTCTGAACCCTATCTTTACCCAAAAACATATTGTTATAATAACATACAATAATGAAGTCTTCGCATTGACAGAGAGTAAGGGTAACTTTGGTGGAATATACAAATTTGTTGGAGGTATTCTCAGACGAGTGGAAGTTGATATGTTTTCTGGAACGGTTAACCCAAACAACGATGTTTGTTCCCTTAGCAGACGAGACGGTCAGTCTGACACACCCTCCTCTCTGTACTATTACACTTTGATCTATGTATTCAGTACTCCCTTGCCATGCATTCGTCTTGCTTTTAATGTCTCCTCCCCTCATTTTCAACTGCTTTTAGTTTCGCTCCATCTCTTATTTCATCAATCAGACTTTTATGTTTGTCTAGCAGCGTGTTTGATCAAAACCGACGAGTTTTGATATCCTTCACACTACTCATTTCTTCTTTTCCTATTACAATTTTGTTCTTCATTATCTGAATGTCGCTCCTCTTCCTTCACCAGCCGATTCCTCATTCATTCATTACATATTGTAATGAATGAATGTACACACATTTCTTTCTTCTTGTCCAATTCCTCTTGAATCGCCTTGCATTAGGCTTCTAATTCATTTTACCCCTAAATTATCACTTATTTTTCTGTTTTAAACAACACTGTCGCTTTGACACTCGCTTTCTTTTTTGCCTCAGACTGCGCAATTAAAGCTATCGTTTTACGTAATTTCAATATATTTCACGTTATTCTTGTAAAAATATAATAAAAATTAAATTTCGAAAATGCGTTAAGAGGTTATTCTGAACTTAATGAGGCATGACAACTGTTCCAGTTTCTTGTTGATAGGAATTTATATAAGCAATGATATTATCTAAATTTCATAGTGTCTAATAGCCAATCGGTAGTTCAATAGACCTTGTGCTTTGAGTGGCATTATTTAAATTAGTAAGAACGTTTCATAATATTGGATTCAGGCGAATTGTCCTCTTAAAAGAAACAAGCGCCACGCGCGCGATCATTATTTATTCGCCTTTTGGAACTGCAAAACAAAAATATAAGATCAATATGCAAACAAAGTTCTTGTATCCTAAGATATGCATTATTCTCAAGTGTAATTTGCTATTCTTTGTATTTCCTATGAGTATGAATATTGAAAATGATTTTGGAGTTTGAATTTTCAAACACTTATATGCTATCTCTCCAAAAAATTGGGAAGATCAGCGATTTACATGGTACATAAATTTTCTTCTACTAACAGATTATCATTCTTATAAGTGACTAAATTGGTTCATATAGTCTCCAACCAGAATGTGGAACATTGTTTCTTGCTGACCATACTGTCTTTACATAAATTGAAGTAAAGAATTTCAGTAGAATAAGTAAGCTCTGGTAATAAGAGGAAGTAATTCAGAATCGATTTACCAATATCATGTTTGAGATATCGAAAAGAAATTTAGAATTTAGGATGTGACAGATGTCAAAAAGAATTATATGAGGATAGGCAACTACAACTGAACGATAAATCTACTTCAGGGTGTAAAAAAACCCATGAATATGTTCGTTATTATATTGCCTAATTAAAATTGCTCAATTCCATTATTTTTGTGAATTGCTGTTTATGGAACACAATAATACCTAATTCTTCTGAAATGAAATCAATTAGGAGCACTGGCTTGTTCTATCGAACAGTTTATAAAGCCGGTTCGGCTGTAGCCGAAAAATTGCACTTTTTTAGTTGTTTTATTTATAACATCGAAAGTACTAGAGAAATCCGAATGGCATCAATTGATAAGTTATAGGCGATTGAATCACGAATGAAATGAGCCCTCGATCGACCTGATTGGATAAAAGGAGGCCAAGAAAATCTGTAAAAACCAGGAAATTTAAGGAAATTTAATTATTAAAATAACTAAAAAAGTAAAATTTCTCGGCTTCAAATGTTAATGAAAACATTTGACATATCATTTGCGAGTCAAGAACATGACTGGAATAAAGTATGAAGTACCTTTCCTCTGATGGCACAGACGGTTTCCTGCAAAAGTTTTTGTCACAAATCACTTAATAAATAATCCCTGTTGCTTGGACTAAATAGGTCACTGTGCTGAGGTTTCTGCTGATGTTACTACGCTTGAACATTCCGAGCCCTAAAAGCGATTGCGGACTTCTCAATCTTTAAGGCTTCTACAACCGAATCATCCTGAGTACTGCCCATATAATCGCAAACGGTAAAAATCCTCTCTTGTCAATGGTCCGGAATCACGAATCATTCAGCCAAAGGAGCTTTTTTTTACAAAACCTCGGAGCGAGCTGCTTAAACCCTTGGCCTGAACCCCAACATCGTAAGTGAGGACAGTGCATCACTCCATCAAGATGCCTCACTCCAAGAAGTACAGGTGAAGAAAGCGGAGACTAAAAATTTCCTTTAAAAACATGTAAGCAATGTGATGCATGGAAACTCTTAGAAAATTGTAAATGATCAATTCTTGTCAAATGGGTCAACCTACGGCTCTCCTTAAATCATCTGGACTCAATTCATGAACGGATAGTCTCGTTTTCGCATGTCAGGATGAAGTGATTCCTATCATGGCATACTGCAGAAGCAAATAAGCCAAGAAACTTCGACCAATAGGTGCAAGCCATGTGAGCACCTATAGCATATACTATCGAATCGTCCTATTGACGTAGCAGCGACGTATATGAACAGACACAATGCAGCCTCAAGAGTGTTTTACCAGGATCTTTGTCGCTCTTATGGCGTTGGCACGACCGTGCCCTCACGAATTCTCCAGTAGAATATAGTCTATTCATGAGAACTTCCATATCAAACACACAAGACCTGACATCGCGCGCCTTGAAAAACGTGACCGGATTATGGTTGTGATTGAATTCTCGGCACCGACGAACCTCAACATCAAAGGCAAGGGAATCGAGGAAGAGGCGAGGTATAGAGATCTCAGAGAGCACCTACAGATATGTCATTAGGGATATTCTGTTCAAAAAATCATTCTCCTCATCGATGCTCTTGGACTTCCGATGCCTCTACTGGTTTTGTACCTTAGAGCCATAACCGTTTGACAGAAATATGCCGTGAAACTTGCTGAAACTTGCTGGAAGCAAGCCTTTTATTGTGATTTTATCAGGCATGCTGTCACTTATCTCACGTATATTATTGGGAAACATTTGAAGAAAGGTGGAGAGAAGACAGGTTAGAAAAGGACCATGTTTGATAATCAGATCTGAATTATACTTGAGTCGAAAGGTTTTTCATTCATTGAAATAGCAACTGACACAGAGCAACATTAGGCTTCTGCTACTAATACGTTGATGCGCTGTCTAAAAACGCGAAGTCTTGGTTGTCCTATTGATAAATAACTAATCACTACTTAGAGAACTAAGTGCCTCCTTACTGGTAGAACCCATAGGTTCTGGAGCACCTTTTCGAAGGCCTAATTCTATCTTGTTTGTATCCCTCTTGCATGCACTTTGATAGCATGCTGAAAGAATACCCAGTCTTGAAGTCCTCTGAGGTGAGCTTCCCATGAGGGAAAGATTGACATAATGAATAAAGGAGATGTAATTCATCTACAACAAGGATACATGGTGCGCAGACAGCTTGAAGACTTCCTTGTATCTCGGGCTAGACAATTCGAAATGAAATCAACTGAGAAAATAACAATGGCTCTAGGTAAGTTCTGGACCGTATCTGAAACAAGAATTATGACCATTTAGGCCTTTTAGGGACATTCGTATGCGTTTGTTAGAGAATCACTCCATCCACATATGTTCTCACAGAGATATGGCTCTGAAGGTCTACACGAGCACCAAAAAGACTTGAACCGTACTATGAAACCTAATATGCATCAGCCAAGCATCCTATTGAACGGTGAGTCTGAGAAAAACGCATAAGATATTTGGGTATATATACACTTCGACATGTTTATCAAGAAACTGCGTTAAAGTTGTAGTAGAAATGATCGCAAGCTCCTACCGTTAGAAAAAGCACATGACCAAAAGTAAAATTGACAAGACCGTGGACCAGATGATTTCAAAGACATTCGAAGTCTGGCAATATACGCCTCCGTAGTACGAACTCGTCTTAGTAAGCAGGAATCGATTGAAGAGTTCAGTAGAATAGGTTATATAAATAGATGACGTCAGTGCTGCAGGGCTAAGATATCCCTGCCCTGCGAAAAAAAAGTTATGTCGTGCAACTTCTTTCAAATTCAATAATTCTTCCAGAAATAATTATACTACGTTTAAATGTGTGATGTACGCTTCAATTGTTATAATTGTGAATTTCTCAAAAACATGATATTCGCTGCATTAGGGAGACTGATTTCAGACAAAAATCCTCTAATTATTCTTCAATGACTATAATTCTAAATCTGATTCAAATCATTATTTTTTTCGTTTCAAAACACCAATTTTGAAGTGGAGGCTAACACAAGATAAAATAATCAAATAATATGAGGATATTCTTTAAAATATAATTGACTTTTCCATAAAAATACTCATTTCCAGCAGAATATCTTCACGCGATCCGTAATTGTTGGGTGATTCCCAATATTTTTTAAAGTAAAATATGAGTTACATATCATCATTCCTAATCTGAAACACTAATACTAGCAGAAATGAGCCCGCACAAAATACTTTGATATAGCGTTCCAGAAGAATTTTTCCAAACCGAGATATTTTGTAGATTTTCGTCTCCTGGTAATAAGAATCCATGTGAGAAAGAGGAAAAAGGGACATTTTCAGCACTATTAT
>WSXT02068360.1:0-12395 GCA_011762715.2 Neuroterus valhalla | reverse complement strand
AGACAGACAGACAGACATACACATTCGTAAAAACCTGTTTTTCGGGTTCAGGGGGTCTCAAAACGTGGACATTTGACAAAAACGGAGGGGTCAAATTTTACACAAATCTGATACTTTGTCTGATAAGAATGTAAAAATCTGCCCGCTATGCGGGCACATTCTCATTGCACGCAGCTCGCGCTTCGCTCGCCAGTTTGGGTGCGACTAGTGCGCGTGCTAAACGGATCTCGCGCTTCACGCTTAATAATGTAGTAGACTCGCACTTCGCACTCGCATATTTATACCTTTCCCTCAGATTGATCTCTTTTTTGTTTCATTTATTAATCATGCAGATTCAAATGTACGAAAACCATCTCTATGAGATCCAAGTTCATCTATGCATCTTCATATTTTGAATTTACTACGTAAATAAGTATAGATGAAGTCTTTCCAAAAATGGCAGGCATGAAGGAGGGGATCCAAGGGATAACGATAGAGGCAACGCATCGGAGTTGAGCAGTTCCGTAGCCACAAAGCGAGCAGTTCGAATACTCGCTGCATATTTTGTATCAGTTTCAAAACGCATGCGAAAATTTTCTGTTAATCAGGCTTTGTAATTAAAATGTTCATTCCATGAAGTAAGAGAAATATTCATTTGTACGAAATGCAATATTCAATATTATTATAAGAATAATGATAATAATAATAATAACAAATCTTTATATTATGTATTCCTTATGAAAATAATTCATACAGCCCTAACTGTGTTCGATTGCTAACTTTTTCCTTATTTTAGGGCAGAACTTTATTATTGAGGATACTTCCAAAATCAAACTATATTTTCATCACAGGAAGGAGGCTTCAAAGCTGCAGCCTGGACAAGAGTATTTTTTCTATTAATTAATTGTTTTCCTATTCAATTTACTCATTAGCACAGTTTCGGAATTAAACTTGAAACTCATCATGAAAATGATGTTAAGTAAATAATTTCTGGTGAATAATGTATTTTTTTATTTATAATTTGCTCTTTTCATTCAATTTTTTGATTAACATACACTTATGTCTCTAGACAAGGCTGGCATCGAGGATAGACGAACCTGTGTGGAACAGGAATTAAAATCCAGTTTAAACTAGATTCGAAACAAGGAACGAGCACGCCTATGCCAACACTTAGAGCCGCATATAGTCTTTGAACGCCACACGCAGAGAGTCGTCAAGTAAGCAAATTCAAACTAAGCGGTACAGAGACAAAAGCAGTCAAGCGTAAAGCGGGCTTAGTCTGAAGCGGCCTTGTCTAGAGAGAAGAGAATCAAACATGACCTTTATCACGAATATGACATTATGTGGTTACTACTCGAGCAATAATATATTTTCTCACTCATAATGTGCTCTCCCTTTTTCAGTCAATGCATTTATTTACTTCTGAATTTAAACTTGAACTTTATCACAAAAATGATGCTGCTATTAGTGTATCAACAATTATGTATTTCCCTAGTTATAATTTTTTTTTAGTCCATTCCTTCATTAGTATACTTTCAAAATTGAACATAAACTTCATCGCGAAAATCATGCTATGTTGTAACTATCCGACCAGTGATATATTTTCCTACTTATAATTTTCTCTCCTCTTCTCAATCAATTCACTTAGTTTAATATCTTTTGATTTGAACTTTGACTTCATAACGAAAATGATGCTATGAAATTACTGTCCTACCAATTATGTATTTCCCTACTTATATGTGTATTTTTGACATGGAAATATATTGACATGGATTTACATGACTTAAAATGATTTTATGATATTTTGAGAAGTATACAAAATTTTCATAAACTTCAAAAGATTCGAATAGGGTTACCAAAATTTGAAAAGTTTTTATATTTCGTTATAATATTAAGGACCGCTGAAAGCGACCATCGATGTATCCAGGCCCATCGGTAATCGCACCGATTTATTCCCACGCCAGTACGCCTCTGGGCGTGTTTGCCAAAGTTTGAATCTCTGAGCTCCACATGGACATGAGCGCTAAAGTTTGAAATTCCGAGAGGACATAAGTGCCGAAATTTGGAATTCCCAACGAGCATAAGTTCCAACTTGAACATTCCTATTGCAAAACCCTCTTTCGAATATAATATGCATTTAAAAGATAAGCACTTTAAAAACCGTATTCAAATACACTTCTTTGAAAACACTTTTCCGGAAGCGTAATAAGCCTTATTGAATAATCAATATCGTGAACTGTCAAAACACTACGTAAAAATAATAGGCGAATCTTTCGCATCAAAGGATTTTACACAAATTTTTGGACGACTCTCAGAGTACCAGTGACAATTTTGTCCTAAATTCTGCAGAGCTCAATTTGAGATTTGTATGTTTGAATGCACAATCGCTCCTCCTTTTCAGATTGAGATTCCTTGGATTTGTATTATTCGAATTACGAAACTTCAGAATTTTAATTCAGAATCAAACTTCAATGTTCCTTATCGCTAAATCATTGTAACTTCCTCGCAATCAATGTCTTTCAAAATACATTTGAATTATAGGTTCAGTAATCTTTCGAATTTTTTCTTATGTCTCAATTATTTCAAGAATTTTTTTCTAAGCATAAAATTGGCTACTATTTCATTTTAATGCCTGTTCTGTATTTTTTTGGGGTAAAGAGCTAAACATATTTTTTACTATTTTTAACATAGTTTCATGATTGCAAACAAACGACATATGATCCAAATAAAACTCTTATTTGCGAAATCCCAGTCATAGCATTTCTCCTAAATTGAAATTCATCCCTCAATAAATGTTTCAACAATGTGCTCTGGAAACAGATATCCAAATTTGAACAAGAAAAAAAATCATGTTATTAAGCTAAATCATAGAAGTCATTGTGCTTGAATATGTAAACTCTTTCCAGATTAAAAATTTAATTCACCCAGGAATATGTTTCCACAGATTGAAATGTAATAAATCAACCTCCAAGCTCAGAAATATCTCAAGATCTTTGTCATTCCCCTTCTTTTTATCGGGAAAGAAATTCCACTAAATTGAACACTTAAGGAAGTGCGCTGCACAATTTCTATCGGCTATCGGACTCCATAAAGCATTTTAAGAGAATTGAGTAATGGCACGACACCTAGAAGAAGGGGGAGGGGTCGAGGCGGAGGGAATAGTAATCGATGTTAGATACCAGGTGGATCGAGAAGGAAACGGGAGAAAGATGATAAGGGTGTGATAAGTGTAAACTGCACTCAGGACACGATAGTGGAGCTTGCTACGATGTTATAGACGTGCACCGAGTTTTACAGAGGTTAGTTCAAACTTGTCGAGAATTCGGTATACGTAATAATTACCTCAAGCGTTTGATGGCTGCCACTTTAATTTGATTAAGCTCGCCACGATAGATCATCACAATTATTGTACAAAGCAGTTCAGTTTCGAGAGAGTACGTTCAGTTAAGTTTTCGGGTGAACCTGCCTCAACCATGGCAAACTACTCTACGCGCTTCGACTACCAAGTAAACTTGGTTTATTCACTCATGTAAGGAACGTTACATTTCCGAAAAGAATTATATGAGATTCTCATTAAATCATATAATTCTGCATTCCGGAAGTGACCAATAGTTAGATTCTAGTTTTTTTTCTACTAGTAAAAATAATAATCTCTTTCGACATTCTGGGTCTACAGTGTGTACCCGTTTGGTCGACTAGTGCGATGAATTATACACAGATTCAAACCTAGATGTATGCTACTAGGTGTACTACAAAGTGAACTAATAAAACTAACGTCTTGGTAAAATTTATCATGAAAGTTTCTCCAGTCGAAATCTGAACAAAACCGTTTTGCAAGCTTCCGCGGGTGGGAAGCTCGAAAAACTTTATCGCTGATAAATAAAGTTCCTGTATGCCTTGGACGCAGACGTACTTGTGCATTCAGGCGTTGTTGTATTACGCGATTCTTCTCTGCCTCCTCACATGTTCCGTCTTACTTTGCGTTTCTGCTACATTTCTATTTGAATACAAAATGCCATGATATGTTCCTTTGAACGATTCTCTTTGCGCCTTGGATGTATTTCTTTCCACCTTCGAAACTCGATACAACTTTTTTAACTTCAATTTTCAAGGTTTAGTGAGCTACAATAGTCAATGATCTTTGACCTCTCATGTTTGACGTCTAATCTTTCACACCTGACTTAGCTGACAAAAACTTCCCTTGGAGGCCCTCTTCTTGAACTGATTTTTCTCTCAAAGTGTCTTATCCAGGAATTCGGAATCAGTAGTCAAACATTCTTCATAGGTGTAGCCAGTCGTCCCGGAAATTCGTAAAATCAGAAAAATAACTGATCGGAAAAATTCGGGACTCCTCCATTTGTTTTTCCAGCCCTTGTATACCAACTAGGCATTTCTTCCACCGCTTGTGAGAAACAGGGCCGTATTTGTAGTATAAAGGGCACCGAAAATGTCTCACTTTTAAGAATATTTGAATTAAAAAAATTATTTCGTGATTTAAGACATAATTCAAATATAATTAACAGTATGATAGACATAAAAATTGAGGAAAACTCATTCAGTTATTCCCTAATTCGTAATGTAATTTATAATATCATTATTCAATTGATGAATAATATGTGTATATTAGGGTGGTCCAAAAACGATTTTGGATCTACAGGGCAAGTCTACCAGCCCCCCCCCCCCTCAAAAAATTCTACTTTTAGTAGAAAACATGCTTCTTTTTAGATTTTCCAAAAATGAATACCATAATGCAGGGTCTGAATAAAAAATGCCAAGTTTTTTCAGACACTGAAGAGGAGTGTTTACAAAATTAAACAATAAAAAGTGCTTTCACTTTAAACCTTTAAAAACTACACACTTACGTATTATTATTACTTTTTAGCACTTCCCGTCATATTTTTCATGCAAATAATTCTTAATGGACAATCTAAATATTTCCAATAACTTTTTAAACAATTTTTGATTATTCAAACAAATTTAACTCGTGTAAACAATTATTCATTTCCAGAAGATGTCTAAAAAACTTGTCACGTTCTGATCATACCCTGGAGTATGAGTTCAATCTTTCGAATACCTGATACTCCTCATGTTAATCAAATAGAATTTTAAATTGCCCGGTGGCACGTGTAGGGGGGGAGGGGTAACTTGCCTCCCAGATAAAAAAATAATTTGCTATGCATTTTTAGACTACTCTTGTGTACATATACTATATGATTATTTTATTTACACACACAAACACACAAATATATATATATATGTGTGTGTGTGTGTGTGTGTGTGTGTGTGTGTGTGTGTGTGTGTGTGTGTGTGTGTGTGTGTGTGTGTGTGTGTGTTCAATAAAAATCAAGTTTTGTTTCATTAACTATTTTTTGCTGAAAATCGTTCACATGTTTAACAATACGATTATCAGGATAATATCTATTAGGCTATTTGAATTATTATGATAGATATGCCTTACGCTATTGGCTTATTCTGAAACTAATTTCGCTTTTCAAGAGTAAATAAAGCTTGATTCTTCTAAATAATGAGAATACACTAAATTCAGTTATTTACTTATTTTGTTCCACAATCTTCAGACATATGACTTCCCGAACAACCTAACATTTTTGAAATTCTTCATTTAAAATATGAGGTTTGAGAATCAAAAGATTTCAGATCATCAGTCCATAAAAACTGAGTGCTCATAAAATTCATGCTTTTTGGAGTAAATAACTGAAAACATTTATAACCATGTTTACAAATAATCTGAGATCATTTTCAAATATAGCCTTATTTGATACATATCATGCTAGGTTCCTAATTTTCTCAAATCATAAATTTTTAGCATTCTCAAAATTTTACGTTTATAAGGTGATAAATTTTGAAGTTCCATTAAAGAGAAGGCAACAACATTCAAAAATGTTCCCGAGGTTATGAAAAGAAGAATAATTGAGTTAAGTGAAAATTTTAATTAATTCGCAAATCATTCCTCTTTCTTTCCCTCATTAAAGTTACATCAAATTTTTTGGTATTTACGAATATCCATCGCGTAGTATATTATCTGCTGGTGATAATGACACCAGAAGAAAGGTCTTTCTGGGCCCATATCGAAACTCCCGAATCGAATCGTCTCTCTGCGGCATCTCTCATCCTCAAAAGTGCGCATTATCTCTCGTTTTCTGCAACTATCGAGGAAATCCTAGAAGCCAAATTGTCTACAATGCACGAAATGATTTTTCAAATCCTCTATTTTTCAAATTCCACGACTATCATTCAAACTCTGGAGAAGTTCGCCTAGTGTATAAACAAATTTTATATAAGAATTACTCGAATTTTTTCCTGCGACTGAGTTTTCAAATATAATTCGACTTTATTCTACATCTTAGGTACAGTTTTCTATTTATTCTATAAAACGATTAAAACATTAAAAGACTTTTCTCTCTGTCCAAAAGATTCTTCAAATTATCGCCTTAAAAATTAAGTGAATAAAATTTCCCGTGTAGACATATCCTTTTTTGTACAACTGAGAATGAATCAAATATCGCAGTCGCGATATTCGCTTGGGTTCATCATCATCAATAAGCCAGTATATATAGCATCTTGTTAAGTCACAACATTGCCATCAGAGGCGCGGCAGGCGCGAGCCATGTGCTCAGTTTGATTGTATGTGAGTGGAGTGGCTTTCTCTATGATTCAGCAGGAAATTGTCAAAATATCTACAATTCACTGGGATTTAACTGCACGCGAAGCGTGTGGGGGGAAACTTATGATAATCATATCAGCCACTGTAAACCAATCCTTTTTCTCAATTGAAATGATTAATCTTACAAAAGATGTGGTGTCAAAAATATACTGCGAATTGAATGAAAAAAGGAATGAAATCTCCTCTCCCGCCTTCCCTTTCCGAATATCACAAGTGTATATAGATTAGAATTATTCATGAAAAAATGGAGATGAAAAAGCAATGAAATTAGCACTGAATTAGTACGAGGAAAATACATTCAAACTTGAAATCTCAAGAAAGAATGGACAATCATATTTACCATTTTTCATGTGCAAAAAACATGATGCACTGAAAAAAAATTCTAGTTGAACTAACCAGAATTCTCGTTATTCTAACCAGAAAAGAATGTTAAATATGCCCTAACTATAAATTCTGGTTGAATGTATAAGAACATTCTGGTTGATGATTTTCTGGTTATTTTAATCAGATTCTATGGTAGATTCAACCAGAATTTCTGGTAAGACTAACCAGAATCTCTTACCAGACCTTTTTCTGGCAACTCAGGTCTACAAGGTTCTGGTTGATACAACCAGATATTCTGGTTGAGATAATCAGATGTTCTGGTTCATATCACTAGATATTCTGTTTGATATTACGAGATATTCTGGTTAGTTCAACTAGAATTTTTTCTGAGTGAACAGTTAGGAGTTTTCAGTCTGGCTATGGATCTGCACAAGGAGAAAAAATTTCAGTTCAGAAAAAAGAATTCCTAAAAATATATAATTACACATAATATATGATTTTTTTTCAAGATATACATGCATCAAATTATGATGTTTGATATTTTGATACCTAATAGCCCCCTTTATTTTCGATACGTCAGTGTATTACATCTGTGCACGAGTATATGCGCTGTTCAATGTTCAGTTGCGAGCAAGCGAGGCTTCGGATCACAGATCGTTTGTACTGATCATTACTTTTCACATTAATAAATTGTTTGTTGTACATCATCTTTGATTATTGCATTACCTGGCATGCTCCAGAACATATTTTTGGTCCTTCGAGAAGGATAGTGCAGCAAATTTGAAAGTGCAGTGCATTTTTACATTTCAAATTGACTTGTGCGTGCTCCGAGACGCACGAGAAGCGAACTCGCAACTCAAAGAATGGACTCGTCCACTTGAGACGCATCAGTCAAATCCAGCATTTCAAGGATTAACAAAAGGACTTTTAATACATAATACTGAAAGTGTATGTGTACAGAAGCTTGAACTTTGTTGGAAATTGCATCTCGAGGACTCGTTTTGTGGACATTTTTTGTGCAGTGACTTTTCTATTGTAAAGATTGGAGTGAAGAATTTACCGAAGCTACTTATATAGATACAAGTGAACTATTTCTATCTCACTCCAATGAACGTACGACATGAAGCACTCCGTCAGAGGCAAATGTAATGGATATAAGGATCAGAATTGAAGACTGAATGAATAATCGAGGTAAGTGAATCTCTTTTCCCTGATTTCCTAATCCTGAACAGAAATAAAGATTGAATTTATCCTGTCTTTCCATCATTCCTCCCCATCACGATGAGTTCAAAACTAAATAAATTGAAAAGGCGTAAGGGTCAAATAATAGGTCAAGTGGATAGATTCATTGATTCTATAAATGATGAACTAAATAAAGGTAAAATAGAAAGTAAGTTGAAGACTTTAACACCCTTATTGGAAACTTTTGAAACGGTTCAGATTCAGAGTAAAATCGAAAATCTAGAGTTAAGAAATATAGACGATGAACAAGAGCAGGAACAAATGAAATTTGGGAACAGGAGCGTGGACAATTCGAGGATAAATATCATACAGCGGTAGGGTTAGCAAATTACAGGTTAACCACATTCACACGAGACGTTCAAGCTGCTCGATCTGAAAGTATCAACAGAATCAAGCACCACAGATCGCGCCGGTAAATGCTAGGACAATTAATTATAATTTTCCTTTGTTAAATTTACCAAAGTTTAATGGGAATTACGACAAGTGGCTCCTATTCAAGGACACTTTCAATGCGACGGTTCACACAGATCAAGAAGTTCCACCAGTCGTAAAATTACAGTATTTACGCGGATCGTTAGAAGGCGATGCTCTACAAATAATCAGCACGATGTCGACCTCGGATGACAATTCTACCGTAGCATGGGAGTTGCTACTAAGCCGGTATGATAATAAACGATTAATCATCAATACGCATATGAAACAATTGTTAGATCTTCCCATAGAGGCGAAAGGAAGTCACTCAGCACTTCGGTCACTCATTGACCATATTCAAACTCATACGCAAGCTCTCAGGAATTTAAAACAGCCAGTAGATCAGTGGGGAACTATTTTAATTTATTTGGTTACAAACAAACTAGATTTTTAAACAAGAAAAAATTGGGAAGCTAAAATCAATAGTAATAATGCAGAAGCAATGCCAACTCTAGATCAGTTAATCAGATTCCTCACTAACAAGTGTCAAACTTTAGAACTAGTTGACAAAGAGAGATCCAATTTTCATGATTCAAACAAAGTTACCAACTCAAGAAAAGATAAAAAGGTTGCTCTTGCTTCAACATCTCAATCACCATGCGTCATTTGCAGTGGATCTCATTTTACCTTCCATTGTAAGGAATTTAGGAAACTTCCCATCCCGTCTCAGATATCTGAAGTCAAGCAGAAACTATTATGTTTAAACTGTCTAGGTAAAGGGCATTTCAATAAAGATTGCCGAGCGTCTTCATGCCAAAAATGTAGGAGACGTCACCACACCTTACTTCATTTAGAGCGACAGGCGTCTTCGGACAATACCACGCATTCAAATTCACAGGAATCTCAAGCAGTAACAACTATTTGTGCAGAGCAAGAGTCATTTAGTCGAACAAATGACTCCCTCCAACATTCAAACCAAAATTTAAGGACGGACATAACAGCATCAGCTGTTAATCATAGCTCTCAACAACACCAACAGGCATCATATGTTACGGTTTTGTCGACAGCCTTAATTGACATTTTTGACAGGGATGGCAACATTCACACTTGTAGAGCACTTTTAGATACGGGGTCTCAACCTAACATGATGACGATGAAGCTACTCACTCGCCTCAACATACCCAGTGATGAGGTAGATGTTTCTGTTATTGCAGTAGCAGCTATGGAAGCCGGAGTAAACAAATCAGCTCAAGTTAGGATCAAATCAAAGTTGGATAATTTTACAGCAAATTTACAATGTTTAGTCATACCTCAAATCACAGTTAAGCTTCCGCAAGCTCCTCTAGACCGAAAACAATTAAATATTCCTCAAAATATAAGGCTTGCTGATCCTTGTTTCGAAAGGACTAGTGACATCGATTTACTCATAGGATTAGGAGTATTTTGGAAGGTTATCGATGGAGGTCAAATCAATCTAGGAAAAAATAAACCTGTTTTACAAAAAACGAAGTTCGGATGGATTGTTGGTGGCGAATGGACTGGAGGAAAACATTCGAAGACACAAACGACATGCAATCTAACAACACTGAATAAACAATTATAAAAGTTTTGGAACCTCGAAGAGATCGTCAAACCACACGTCACTTACAACGACAATGATTACTGTGAAGAGTATTTTTTAAAGACAGTTGAGCGTATGGACGATGGTAGATTTATTGTACGATTACCGCAGAAGCAAAATATTCCATTGGGGGATTCCAAAACAAGAGCTTTAAGAAGATTGCACACAATGGAACAACGACTAGAAAAAAAACCTGCATGGAAAGCAGAGTATCATGACTTTTTCAAAGAATATCAGGAACTTGGACACATGACAATGCTAAATTTAGACAGCATACCAAAGGATCAAGACATATACTACATACCTGATCAACCAGTGATTAGAGCATCCAGCTTGACTACGAAGCTAAGAGTAGTATTCAATGCCTCAGCAAACTCTAGCAATGGAGTTTCATTAAATGACAAGCTCTTGATTGGTCCCAACTTACAACAGGATTCACTCGCGATGATTTTACGTTTCAGGAGCTATCAGTGTGTTATGGCTGCAGACATAACTAAGATGTATCGTCAGATACTAGTTGCAGAATCAGACAGAGTATTAAAGCTCATTCTTTGGAGGGAGAGTCTTGAGGAACCAGAGAAGATCTTTAGGTTGAACACACTCACTCATGGGACTTCACCAGCACCGTTTTTATCAATGCGATGTGTGAGAAGATTAGCTGAAGAGGATGGAAAGGACTTCCCGCTAGCAACGAAAGTAGTATTGAATGACTTTTTCATGGATGATTTACTAACAGGATCAGATTCAATAAGCGAAGCTATTGAACTATGCAAACAAATATCGCAGTTACTACTCTAAGGGCAATTTCCACTAAGCAAATGGAGGTCAAACGACTTGCGAGTCTTATCGCATCTATCACAAAAAAGTTTATCAGACGAGCTTCTCATACTTGATAAACACGAGCCCATGAAGACCTTGGGTTTATTATGGAATGCTAAGACAGACACTCTTCAATACCAGGTAACGTTGAGCGAAGAGAGCAAAATAAGAAAACGCAAGATTCTATCTTGCATTGCTCAAATTCTCGACCCACTGGGACTCATTGGACCAGTCACAACTAATGGTAAATTGATCATGCAAGAACGATGGACATTGAGAATGCAGTGGGATGATGTCGTTCCTGACTCAATGCAAAAACTTTGGAAGTCCTATTATGATTCATTGATTAAAATCAATCTTTTATCTATTCACAGAAATATCGCTCCATGGAATACGTCACATAAGATCATCCTTCATGGTTTCAGCGATGCATCTAAGAAAGCGTACGGGGGTTGCCTCTACGCTGTCAGTACAAATGAAACTGGCGAGAGAGTTTCAACCTTGATCTGTTCGAAATCGAGGGTTACACCGTTGAAATCATTGGAAACTCCACCAGAGGAGTTTGAAAGGATGACAATGCCAAGGCTTGAGCTTAATGCAGCTCTATTATTGACACAACTTGCAAAAATTGTTGAAAAGGCTTATGGATCTAGGATTCAAGAAATACATCTTTGGAGTGATTCAATTATTGCATTGTACTGGATAGCAACTCCATACAGAAAATCGAATACGTATGAATCCAACAGAGCGAAGAAGTATCAAGATTTGTCTAAAGATGTGACTTGGCATCCTGTTCCAACTTCGGACAACCCGGCCGATCTTTTATCAAGAGGATTAACTCCAGAAATGGTTATTAATAGCGAATTGTGGTGGAAAGGTCCTACATGGCTTTCCACTCATTCAGAATGGCCCGAACCACTAGTTCAATGGGAAAAGGAGATTCCAGGACTCAAAAGGAATGTAGTCAACTTGGTAGTATATGCCGCACCAGCGGTCCTTTCGCGCTTCCAACACTATGGAAAATTACAACAAGTTATTGGATACTGCATCAGATTTATAATGTCTTGAGTTAGGGAAAGATATCGACAAGACCAGCAAGCTGATCCAGTTGGCACCGTATCTCGATGGAAATGGAATCATAAGGGTGGGTGGCAGAATTCGAAGAGCAGAAATTTCAATCGATCAAAAACACCCCTTCACCATTCCATCTAAGCACTTTGTGACGACCATGATTCTTTAGAAGGGAACACATTCGGTTACTACATTGTGGACCCGAGCAACTACTAAGTTCTGTCAGGCATAGATACTGGCCTTTAT
>WSXT02068349.1:0-12396 GCA_011762715.2 Neuroterus valhalla | reverse complement strand
CTTAGATGAAAAATGTGTTATACAATAAACAAAAGAGTTAAGGATTAAAATGTTCTGAATATATATATATATATATATATAAAAGAAATGTGCTTTGTACGAAATTATTTATTGAATTTTATTTGAGATCCATCAGTGTAAGTTATATTATATAAGGAAGTATGTATGGTAAGCCCAAAATTAAATCTACAAGTTTTGTTTATACAGTAAAGTTGATGAATTTATAGTTATATGTATATAATGAGAAAGTTTACTTATTTATACATTTAAAAATTTTGTTAAAATTTTTTCAGGAGGTCCTATTCTCCAAATCAAAATAAATATAAGAAGTTGCAAATGAAATAGTGCAAGGTTGTTTGTAAATAAATTTAGTAAACATTTAAACTAATTTTTAAGAATAAAACTAAGAATTCACGGTAACATATTTACTAGTATTTTTACAGGTATTTTTCTGTAATCGTAAGAGATAATTTTCTGTAATCGTAACAGATAATTTTCTGTAATCCTTACAGATACTTTTCTGTAACACCTACAGGCATTTGTCGGTAATCGTCACATATATTTGTCAGTAATGCTTACGGGTATTTCATGTTAGTGTTACGACTAAATCCTATAACAGTTACAGATTCTATTTACATAAATTTTATGTAATAAGTACTGAAATTCCATGCTGTCACTATCTTAGCATAGGATATCTGTAATGGTTACAGACTTTTCGGTAATTTTAATGGATTTTCTTTCTCCGTTGGATAGTGATAACAAGGCCGATTCCATTGATATTATATCTTGAGAACTTTTCAAAAATATGGAAGATGAAGTGAAAGATGAATGATACAAATGAATAAGAGTCGTATATCAGACAGAGGAGGTGACGATGATTTGAAAAAGAGTGACAATTTATAACAATATCCGAAAAGGCAGTGACTAATAGATGCAAAAATTACGGCACCATTAGGTTAACCTCACACAAATCGGATATACTAACCTGAGTATCGTACAAAAGAATACAATAGGAGGGTTCTTGCAATGAACGGGGAACACGAGAAGCAATTCTAGCTCAAAGATTAATTGAAGAAGATAGACGGCAAAATGATAGATTGTCATTCATGGTTCTCCTAGGTTTGGAAGAAGCATTTGATAATGTCATTTGAGCCAAGCTATTTCGAATAATGAAACTAGGGGAATAAAATATACAGATGGGAGAGTTATCTAGAACCTATATAAGAATGAAAATGTGGTAATAAAAATAGATGATGAGGAAGCAGAAGCGAATATTGGGAAGGGAGCTTGATAAGGATGTTTCCCATCACCATTTATTTGACCTATATGTGGGTGATTTCCGAAAACTTGACCATTCTAGACTTTGAGATTTTCGGAAACTAAAAAATCTCCAAATCTCCGAAGATTTATTTCTTTGTTGAAAGGTTACCGAAGAAGAAAAAGCGTTCTACGAGGCGAAAGAAAATGTACTACTATATTTTCCTAAGATTAGGCTCTGGATCATCCGCAAGATTCCAATACCTTTTACTCTGTACCCTACTCGAAATGAACTATCAAAATGCATCACAATTTGCTGATAACTTGCGAAACTTATTCCACTCTGAGTAAATGGTTTCACAACCTGAAGAAATACTTTCTAGAAGAATATAGAAGATTCAAAATTTAGAACGAAGTTCCTTATATAGGTTAGGTTGCAAAGCAGCTGTGAGCTGTACCTCGCCCTTTGAGTTGTTTTCTAGATCCACCTTATATATATATATTTTTTTTGTACATTTTGTTTCTTGGTTGACAACTTAATAAAGATTTATTATTATCATTATTATTATTATTATTATTATTATTATTATTATTATTATTATTATATTAGGGAGGTAGGGAGAATACGTGGGTAGAGACCTAGTCGACAAAAAGTATTTTGCTACCGTGACGCTGAAGAGCGTTATTGAAAAGCGTTATTGACTCTAGAGAGGGGTATATGACAACGGTCGAAATATTTACGAGCATCGTTGACGACCCACAAATTTCACAACAAGATTCAAGTTTTGTTGTACTGATAATTATTGAAGGATTTTGAATTTACATAAGCTGGTAGAAAATAATGCAAAGATTGTCTTGTAAATGCGGCATGAGAGAGAAGCGTTAATGATCCCAGTATACTCTCACTGGCATTGGCATATGATATCTTACCTGATCAATGCGCTATCATTTGGAGTCTAGGGAGAGATATATGACACCGGTTATATTTTCACGTGCATCGTTCATGACCTACAGATTTCACAAAAATGCAGCTTCTTGCATATCGCAAAATTTTCAAACATTTTTTACCCTTTTATATGTTATTGTTATTAGCTTTGCAATAATGTTTGAATCGCAAAATTCGGAATATTTTACGATTTTTGATATTATATTATCGTTTTGTAATAAAAGTCGTAAAGGTTCAATTTTTATGATTCAAGCTTTGTTGTACTAATAATTATGAAGGATTTTTAATGTAGATAAGCTGATGGAAAATTTTAAAAAGATTGTCTTGTAAATGTGTCATGAAAGAGAAGCGAGCGTTAATGATCCTAGTATACTCTCACTGGCATTGAAATATGATACCTTGCCTGGTCAATGCGCTAGAATTGGGAGTCTAGGGAGAGATATATGAAACCGGTTAAAATTTTTACGAGCATCGTTTACGATCCATCGATTTTACGAAAATGCAACTTCTTGCATTTCGCAAAACTTTCAACCAATTTTCATAAATTTTATACCTAATTATTACTAGCTTTACAACAAAGCTTGGACTGCAAAAATCGGGGTATATTTGCGATTTTCGCTATTTCATTGTCGTTTCGTTATAAAAGTAAAAATGGT
Organism: Neuroterus valhalla; assembly: GCA_011762715.2. NCBI lineage: Eukaryota > Metazoa > Arthropoda > Insecta > Hymenoptera > Cynipidae > Neuroterus > Neuroterus valhalla. The sequence continues at coordinate 9,537 of WSXT02068349.1, read as the reverse complement.
CCGATTTTTGCGATTCAAGTTTTGTTGTACTGATTATTATTGAAAGATTCCGAATTTACATGAGCTAGTAGAAATTTTTGCAAAGATTGTCTTGTAAATGCGACATGAAAGAGAAGCGATTATGATCCTAGTATACTTTCACTAGCATTGACATATGATACCTGGCCTGATCAATGCGCTAGCATTGGGAATCTAGGAAGAGATATATGGGACTGGTTAAAACTTTAAGAGCATCGTTTACGACCTATAGATTTCACGCGAACGCAGCTTCTTGCATTTCGCAAAATTTTCAACTAATTTTTACACCTTTGATATGTTATTGTTATAAGCTTTACAACAATGTTTGAATCGCAAAAATCGGACTATTATTATGATTATTGATATTATATTATCGTTTCGTAATAGAAGTTAAAAATTGTTCAATTTTTACGATTCAAGCTTTGTTGTACCAATAATTATGAAGGATTTTTAATGTACATAAGCTGGTGGGAAATTGTGCAAAATTACCTTGTAAATGCGACATGAAAAAGAACCGTCAACGATTCTAATTCACTCTCACAGACTAGCATCCCTGTTCACATCTTATTTATTTAAACTCGAAGATAAAACATATTTTAAAAATGGACGTGTCAAGCGTAACGCGCAAGGAACGAAGCTCTTTTTGTTGCTAAACAAATACTGCATATAAACGTTCCTCAAATAATCATATAAAAGTAATGCGCGTCTTTGAATCATGCGGTGGGAACGGAGTTTCGAATGCGTGCTAAGGAAGAAGGACGTACGTATATACGCATTCAAAACTCCGTTCCTACCGCATGTTTCAAAGACACGCATTACTTTTATATAATTATTTGAGGAACGTTTATATTCATTATTTGTTAAGCAACGGGAGGAACTCCATTCCTTTTGCGTGTCACTTATTTCTTTTTAATTAACTTCTATTTAAATCTGCGTATATGTTTCTATAGAAGAAATGAAAATCAGAAAGCTTCCTGACGGTATTCGTCGAAGCTTTGAGTTTACGTTGAGATTTTTTAGCTTATTGTACCAAATAGCTATACGGATCTGTCAGCAAACCACAGTAAACTTGACTCCCTCCCTTAGATTTCTCAATATACGCTTTGTCAAGAGATTTCGACTAAAGTCGGTCTCTAGTGCCGTAATTTAACGTACGATTGGGAGCTCTGTACGACCAAATCCTTTTCCAGTTCAATGACTTCAACTCCCATCCGTTATCGCTTTAGGAGTAGACAAGATAATTGCGTGGACTCTAAGATGCCCCTTGTAAGAGCATTAATCGGAAGGTCTTTACAATCATCATCTATTCAAGATATTGAAATTGTATAACCTAATTACATTGATCCCTATCAGTTACTCTTCGCTCAGAAGCAGTAGACAGAAATAAGTAATTTTATTATTGAAATTGATGGAAAGAGACAGAAATGGGAAATTTTGAAAACGCAATTGCGGTCTGCACGTAATATCAAATAATGTAAAACTAATCTCTGATACGCCAAATATAATGAATTGATCATCACAAACAAACAAATTTACTAGTAATGGTTGATGATGCGAGGCTACACGAACTATTTGTTCTTCCGCAAACAATGTGGGAGCAGTAATTTTTTATCATTTTTTTCTTAACTTACTTTTGAAAAGAGATATTCCAGAATTAACTTTGGCAAAGGAAGTGCATCAAATATGCTCAAAAATCATAATGCGAAAAGTATTGCTTGAACAATGGTTACAAAATTATTCCTTTTCAACACAAAAAATACAAAATGTGTATTCGAGAATAACTGAAGATGCACATATGCCACAAAAACTTTTAGAAACAGTCATAAGTACATGCGCAGGACATTGAACACCATTTTCAGGGTACCATTAACCTTCAACAAAAAAAAGGTCTTAGTGGTGTCAATTTGGAGTACGGAACACAAAACAGAAGAAACAAAAAAAAACTCGGCCCTACGTATCTAAAATCCATAAAATATTTTAATCACACCACTACCAAGGTAGTAAACACCATTTCAATCTTACCTGCAACAAAATTTATCCCTGCGTTTCTACTGTGTAGTCATGACCTATAAGTGCTTGAACACTTTGAAAAAAATATTTTTCACAGAATATGGTCCTCTACCTTAATTATTATTTAAAACCTTCTTTTGGAAAATAATAGATTTCGAAGAACAGAAACAAACTTCAGAATTTGATATGGCTGCCTCTTCTTTAAGAGAATAGGTTTGCTTTCAAGGTTTATAACTTGACACCTAGGGTAGAGGCACTAGTTTTCGGCATTTTGGACCAATTATCATTGGCACGCTAAAACCAAAGTCTATAGATTCAATCCTTGATAAATGATTGATCACACTGTATAACTTATACATGCATTATACATATGAACGATGGCATAATTGAATTATTAGAGCAAAACAAGCTAAAAAGTCGTATTATCTGAATCAGAAGGAGGTACCAACGCTTCTTTGTTTGATTTTGGAATTTGATCGATCAGGGAGCAATAGTAATTGCTTTCTAAAATACGACAAGAAAATAATTAAAACGGTGTGATTAAAGGTGTGCTTATTTAATCTGTTCACACATGAACGGAGCTTTTCATGTTTTAAGTTCCACTAGCAGAAACGAAATTGTTTCAGAATCAATATGCTATTTAATACAGAAGACTTCCGTTTAGCTGAACTCTCGTTAAGCTGAACTCCCATTTACCTGAACGCTTCCACGCTCGTTTAGCTGAACTCGAGCGGCCCCCTCCACACCCACTACTTTCGAGTGGACACAGCAACTGACGGTAGTGACCAATTAGAAGTCACGTCTAGAAACCCCCATGCGGAGGGGGACAGTGGTGGGAATTTCTCCCGTGTTCAGCTAAACCAATGTTTACGTCGCGTAGCGGTTTAGCTACACGGAAGTCTTCTGTAGCTATAAATCACTATTTATATTTTATATGAAAGTAAATAAGAAATTCAAGTTCAAATATTGCTTAACACTTACCTCGACTTTCGCTCCGAGTTGTGGAAACACTTTCATGGGCGGTAATTCTTTTGGAATGTATCTGAAAAATTCTTTCGATCCCTTGTACCATTTGACTGAATACAATGGAAGCCCACGTAAGTCGTATAGACACGTCATATTAACGGTCGAATTTTCAGCTACGGCTGTGGGGACTCGTATCGACACGTCGATTAAACCTTGCGCACCTGGAAACATGATAAAAAACAAGAATGAATTTCTATAATACATATATCTTACAAAAATTTTAGTTGTGGTATAAACATAAACTAGAACAAGAAGAAACGTGACAGGGGTCCGTAAGAGAGATTATCACACTGCTGATATGAATTAATCTTTATTGTATATGTGTTAGTTTTCTAACATAATATAGTTCCCGATTTGAGCAAAGGGTGATGAATATTGAATAGCTTACATAAAATTGCGGGAGTTAAGTAACAATCTAATCTGAAGTTCTGCCCTTGTACTGCTTGATCGAACATTTTGCATGAGACAATGATTTCCCACGAGTAGCAAAGACAAGTTAATCTGACGAGCAGGACGACTACATTATCTCAAGTAGATTTAGTTTTAACATAATCTCCGCATGCAATGGCAAGCTCAGGATTACGTCTTCGGGCGTGAGGAAACAAGGAAACGAGCGAGTTAGAGCTTATTGTTAATGACGGTTCTCTAATTAGGGAGAACAATGCTCTGTGATTTATATCAGTTGTACGGATTAAAATCCGACCGGTAATTAATAATGGGTTTAAGTGGGACTTGATGAATTTCTCGACATTTTAAAAATCTGTATAGTCATTCTTCTAAAGTGAAAACTCATTTACAATTTTAAATACTTAGTTTTGTATTATAAAATATTTCATAAGGCCGGAGGGTACTTCCGCACTTTTTTTGCACGTATTAAAGTATTTGAGGCAATTAATACGTCACTGCGAACTTAAGCAGGCATTGCTTAAAATATATAGACCACTTTTCGTATATTTAACAACACGAATTGTCTCGTCGTCCCGAATTTCGGGACGACTAGCCTATTTTCGCCATTTGGTTAGTCACCCCGGAAATAATTTATTTAATATTAATTTTACTCCTTTCTGGTGGACAAAACTTAGGAAAGCCATTGCTATTGTCTTTGTTATACTCAGTATTTTTATCTTTGCTTCATTTTTTGCTCAATTTCTGTCATTTTTCGGCGATAGAAAAACTCGTGAAGGATCTCCCCCGCGTACAAGTGGGGAGAATCGGACCTTCTGATTGGTGAGCTGCTCCTCTCTTAAACTGGAATGCGGCGAAAATCCGTTGCTAGCTGAATTCTAGGAATTTTGCATTCCTGGAAATTCAGCACTGAAAGAAAAATATCCGAATTGGAATCTCAATGACTATTAATCTAATTGAAAACGCAGTTCAAAATTACGAATACCGCAAAACATTTTGGTCTCAATAATTTACGATTACCAGAATAAGTACTACCAAAAAAAATAGGAACATTCAATCCATTTATTAGGTTTTATATTAAAAAGACTTATTCCCATGAAAGATGTCATGGTTGATAATTTAACAAATAAAAAATAGGTGAACTGAACCAAAAAAACAAAATTTTCAACCAAGAAAGAAGAATTATTGTCCTAACAGTTGAAATTTTGACAAATAAAGATGAGTTTTTGAACCAAAAAGACGAATTCCCAACCAAGTACTAAAATTTTCCACGCAAATAATAAAATTTTGAACCCGAAAGGATCAATTTTTAACAAAACAGTTTAAGTGTCAACCAAAAAGGATGAATTTTTAACATAACTGGTGAATTTTTAATGAAATAGGTTAACTTTTAATCAAGGAGAGAAATAGTACGTGAAGTAGATCAGTTACTATTCCCATTCTTGAGTCCCATGGGGAGTGGAAGTCACCGCTGTGACTAGTCATAGAAATAATGTAGGTCACACACCTCCTCCTTTTCCCACGTCTCGTGGGGGCGGAAAGTCCCCGCTGTGACTAGTTATAAGGAATAATGTAGGTCACACATCTCCTCTTTTTCCCAAGTCTCGTGGGGGTGGTAAGTTGCCGCTGTGACTAGTCATAAAAAATAATATATGTCGTACACCTCCGCCTTTCCCAAGTCTATTTTGGGCGGGAAGTCATCGCTCTGACTAGTCATAAGAAATAATGTAGGTCACAAACCTCCCCTTTTTCCCAAGTCTCGTGAGGGTAGTAATTCGCCGCTGTGACTAGTCATAAAAAATAATACAGGACGGACGCCTCCCCCTTATCCCAAGTCCAGTGGGGGCAGAAAGTCACCGCTGTGACTAGTCATGAAAAATAATATAGGTCACACACTCCCCCCTTTTCCCAAGTCTGTTTGGGGCGTAAAATTACCGCTGTGCGTAGTCATAAAAAATAATATATGTAGGTCACACACTCCCCCCTTTCCTCAAGTCTGTTTGGGGCGTAAAATCACCGTTGTGACAAGTCATAGAAAATAATTTAGGTTACACACCTCCCCCTTTTCCCAAGTCTCGTGGGGCGGAACTCACCACTATCACTAGTCATAAAAAACAATATAGGTCACACACCTCCCCCTTTTCCCAAGTCTCGTGGGGGCGGAACTCACCACTATCCACTATTACTATTCATAAAAAACAATATAGGTCACACACCTCCCCCTTTTCCCAAGTCTGTTAGGGGCGGAGTCACCGCTGTGACTAGTTATTAAAATAATGTAGGTTACACACCTCCCCCTTTTCCCAAGTCTCGTGGGGGCGGAACTCACCACTATCCACTATCACTATTCATAAAAAACAATATAGGTCACACACCTCCCCCTTTTCCCAAGTCTGTTTTGGGCGGGAAGTCATCGCTCTGACTAGTCATAAGAAATAATGTAGGTCACAAACCTCCCCTTTTTCCCAAGTCTCGTGAGGGTAGTAATTCGCCGCTGTGACTAGTCATAAAAAATAATACAGGACGGACGCCTCCCCCTTATCCCAAGTCCAGTGGGGGCAGAAAGTCACCGCTGTGACTAGTCATGAAAAATAATATAGGTCACACACTCCCCCCTTTTCCCAAGTCTGTTTGGGGCGTAAAATTACCGCTGTGCGTAGTCATAAAAAATAATATATGTAGGTCACACACTCCCCCCTTTCCTCAAGTCTGTTTGGGGCGTAAAATCACCGTTGTGACAAGTCATAGAAAATAATTTAGGTTACACACCTCCCCCTTTTCCCAAGTCTCGTGGGGCGGAACTCACCACTATCACTAGTCATAAAAAACAATATAGGTCACACACCTCCCCCTTTTCCCAAGTCTCGTGGGGGCGGAACTCACCACTATCCACTATTACTATTCATAAAAAACAATATAGGTCACACACCTCCCCCTTTTCCCAAGTCTGTTAGGGGCGGAGTCACCGCTGTGACTAGTTATTAAAATAATGTAGGTTACACACCTCCCCCTTTTCCCAAGTCTCGTGGGGGCGGAACTCACCACTATCCACTATCACTATTCATAAAAAACAATATAGGTCACACACCGAGCCCTTTTCCCAAGTCTGTTAGGGGCGGAAAGTCACCGCTGTGACTAGTCATTAAAATAATGTGGGTCACACACCTCCCCCTTTCCCAAGTCTCGTGAGGGTGGTAATTCGCCGCTGTGACTAGTCATAAAAAATAATATAGGACGTACACGTCCCCGTTATCCTAAGTCCAGTAGGGGCAGAAAGTCACCGCTATGACTGACAGCGGTGTGACGACTAGCTAAAAGTGAAAATATGGCAAGTCATCCCGAATTTCGGGACAAGTAGACGCAGCCTTAATAATAATGAAAAAGTTTGGTGTTTTTTATTATCTTTATAGAATAAATCATTTCAAGAAGAAACTTATTTGAAATTGAACGAAAAATATATTCAAAATGCAATCAAATCTAGAAGTTGTTTTGTCTTTTTGTTTCTCAAATTGAAGAAAATGAAAGTTCTGAGTAAGGATCAAAGTGTTGAAAGTTTCTAGACTAGACAATCAAAATCCTTTGCAGCAAATAATGAAAAATACTGCGCATCGACAATTGGGTCAGTCCGAAAAGTAGGCTCAATTGGAATAATTTCACACATTGAGAATAAATTGTATCAACGGAAATCGAAAAGATATGTCTCGCCTCCATGTCTAGAGGCTTTTCTTAAAATAGTCTTAAGATTACAGCTTCCATTGCAATAAAAGCCTTTTATCCTTTTTTCGAATGTCGTCAAGCTCGAATATTGGAACCTGTTTAATGCTCGTAAGGCCTGTTAATTTATTTCGTGATCTAATAAATTATGTCATCTCTCAAAAGACTACTTAAAATATAAATGTACGCTAAGCTCTAGCTCAATAAATTATACGTTGTTAATCTCAGAATGGTAATGATCTGATATTGCGGTGGTCACGTGAAAGTGACCTGGAATTTTTGCACGTCATAAAAAGAGACGATTAATGATACGTGGACAATTTAAAAATACTAAGGACAATTAAAATAAAATGACTTAAAGAGCAGCAGCAAAAGCAGCAGCATGCACCTTTAAGCAAGTTCGTATAAAGTTGATGGTAGCGTTAATTAGCTCAGCTGCTAGTTATTGCCAGTTTGCAATGTTTGCACTTGAGACCTGTTTCGATAACAGAAATGAACGCCCGCATAATTTTATATTCATTTACAATAAAAGACTACGCGTTCCCCATCCACTAGTAGATACGCATTTAAATTGCACAATATTATTGTTTAAAAAACTTGCATAATTGGTTGTTACCCAATATTATCGCCAAGTTGAAGTTCATTTTCTTCAAATCGCTATGAGTCTCTGTGCACTGATGTTGGTACGCAAGGAAAGGTGCACAGCTGGATTTTATCAGGAGTCATTATACGGATTCAAACTTTGACTTGATATTATGGAGAGAGCAGTAATTAGTGGATACGGTAATTGGAATGTATTCATCGTGAAGTTTGAACTCGGGATTATAACTGTTAGTTTAAGCGTCCTTCTACCAGCCTGCGGATTATCTGACATGATACACGTACTTTGATGTGCCTTTATCAAAATATTCAAGTAGGAGAGGGCAATGAGAAAAGTTTATTTAACTCTTTCAAGGTACACCTTTTCATAGAAAAAAACAACTATTTGTATCTGATAACTAATTTATCGCCTGAAGAAATAGATACAATCAACTTTAAAGAATCTAAAGCATTTTTCATTTCCGAGTATCTTCTCAAGACATGAAAAATCAGTATAGCCTCATAATAATACTCGTTCAAAATAGTTGGAAAATACTCCAGGTCATTAAATGCCAGAAATATATCTCAGGTATTTCCAGAGCTTGTTGATTTATAGAAACGGAGAAGGATTGGTACATAAATGGCTAAAATTTTGTGTCACACATATACCCCAAAAAACCTTTCCAACAGGAAATTCGGGAAGGTGAGAGAAATTTCGTAATACTGTAATCCAAAAAAGACCCACATCCGTCTCGTACACTCAGTTGAGAATTATCTTCAAATACATGTAGGAAGATATTGATATTTTCATAAATCATAAAAAGGAGACAGCATTAAGTAAATAATATTTGATCTATTTCTCTCCATGAACTGGATTGAATTTGATGCCGTTGATCTTTGACGCTAAAAATTATTTGCATAGTTTGTTTTGAAAGAATTCAACTTTTATCTTTGTTCTCTACTTACAATTGACACAGGCATATCAAGTCTCTCATCTGCCCGGTTTTATAACTTTTAATATTTTTTTTAACATTTTCTGCAATCTTACGATCAATACATTTTATTTTTATTTTGGAAGCTCCACCCTTCCCTTATCATTTTATTTTCCTATATTTTATTTTGATTAATAATTTATCGTTCAATTGGTAACTTTTATGAAAACCAGGCAGATGAGAGACTTGATATGCCTGTGTCAATTGTAAGTAGAGAACAAAGATCAAAGTTGTATTCTTTCAAAAAAAGTATGCAAATAATTTTCAGCGTCAAAGATCAACGGCATCAAATTCAATCCAGTTCATGAAGGAAAATAGTTCAAATATTATTTATTTAATGCTGTCTCATTTTTATGATTTATGAAAATATCAATATCTTCCGGCATACCTTTGAAGATAATTCTCAGCTGAGTGTACGATACGGATCTGGGTCTATTTTGGATTGCATTATTAGGAAATTTCTCTCACCTTCACAAATTTCCTTTTGGAAAGTTTTTTTGTGGGATCTAGATATTTTTTGGAATACTTAGAAAATTTCATGCCTGCACGATGGATGAATAATCCTGGCCAGTGGTAGAACTGTTATTTTATTATATCGATTTGTCGATTGTCATTTGAAAGAAATGGCTGGGACATGACGTCTGTTATGCATTTTCACATTCTCATTAGAGGAGGTATTAGATTTGTGTGAAACTTGCCCCCCCCCCTCTCCCCGCTGGTTTTTTGCATATGTCCTCGTTTTGAGACCCCCTGAAACCGAAGAACAGACTTTTACGAATGTGTATTTATTTTT